>OX638147.1:5483946-5586446 GCA_951805005.1 Othius punctulatus
CGATCAGCAGTCAGCTTTCAATAGCCGTTTGAGGACAGGAGCTGTAATCAATCTCCAACACAAAGACCCCACTGAATTCCTCCAAGATGCTCAGCAGTTGCTCACCAGGCGTATCAAGAACATCCTCAAGAAGGAGGCGTCTGTGAGGGTGAACGCCATCTTCTGCGGAGAATTTGCAGCTATGAAAGCCGACGAAGAGCTGTATGAGTTCAAACACATTAACACAAAAAATTCCCCCATCTACCGCGACACCGATTTGGCGGAATGGTTTGCAGTCAACGTTGGGGGACCCATTTTAATGCAGTTGGAGGAATTTCAAGTACGTTTAAAAAGATCTGCAATTTTAACGGTAAATTAAATCTATTTTTATGTTTTCCAGGAAAAGGACAGCGGTTGGAGTTTGGCAACGATTATTAATGTAGCTTCAACATTAATAAATTCACGCCTCAGCTAGGATCATCATACATCGAGTTACCCCGCCCCATCAAATTGAAAAAAGCCTGCATCAACGTCAAAAATGAAGATGAAGCTTGCTTCGCATGGGCAGTAACATCGGCACTTTCCACCCCGAAGCATGGTGAAAACCCAATGCGAACGTCCTCATACCCACACTACTCTGAGGTGCTGAAGTTGAAGAATGTCGTGATGCCAATGACAGTCAAGCAGATCCCGCGGTTCGAGGTCCAGAATAGCGTGTCCATCAATGTGTACATCCTGGAGAAGTTGGGGAAGAAATTCAATACAGTACCCACCTATTTGACAAAGGTCAAGCAGGCAAAACACGTCAACCTGCTGCTGATCCAGGATGTTTACGATGGGGATGATGGCTGCACTCCACGCTTCCACTATGTGTGGATAAAGAATCTCAGCCGTCTGGTGTCATCACAGCTGAGCAAAGAGAATGGACGGAAATACTTTTGTGACCGCTGTTTGCATTACTTCCGATCCACCATCAAGCTGGCAGCCCACATCGAGGATTGCATTGGGATGAATGAATGCAAGGTCCGGCTGCCAACACCCGAAAACGCCAACATTGGGTTCAAGAACCATCAAAATAAGGAGGCTGCAGCGTATATCGTTTACGCAGACCTAGAGTGCTTGCTTACACCACCAGCAGACGGCAAAACCACAGCGACATCAACAACATTGCAAGACCACACCCCCATAGTGCAGCGTATTTTGTGAAATGTTCATATGACAGTTCTCTGAATTTCTACAGGAGTTATCGTGGTGAGGATTGTCGCAATGGTTCGCAGCTAAAATGAAACAGCTGGCTGAAGACGTTGAGCCGACGTTTCTGTGTCCTCTTCCGATGGAGCCTCTTACACCCGCCCAACAGCTGGAGTTCCAGTCAATTGCACACTGTCACATCTGCGAGCAAGACTTTGACATCCGCGACGTCAGAGTCCGGGACCATTGTCACCTTACCGGCAAGTATCGTGGGGCTGCACACGAGAATTGCAACATTAACTACCAGGATAGTCACGTGATACCTGTTGTATTTCACAATTTAAGCGGCTATGATGCGCATTTCATCATTAAAAATCTAGCTAAAGATTTTGAGGGTCGTGTTGATTTGCTTCCTATTAACAAGGAACGCTATATCTCATTCACAAAAAATGTAGCAGATAACCTTGTTAAATTTAGATTTATAGATTCATGCAGATTTTTGGCAAGCGGTTTAGAAACATTAGCATCATATTTAACTACTTTTCCAAATTTAAAATCACAGTTTAATGATTTAGACGAATCGAAATTTAATTTGCTTACTCGCAAAGGTGTGTTTCCATACGATTTTATTGATTCATGGTCGAAATTAGACGAACCACAAATTCCGGAAAAAACAAAATTTTATAAGTCACTAACTGACACCGAAATTAGCGATGGTGAATATGCACATGCCTGCAATGTATGGGTGAGTTTCGGGTGTAGAAATTTAGGCGAATACTCTGATTTATATTTAAAGACAGATGTTTTGCTGTTGGCTGATGTGTTTGAACAGTTCCGCACGAGCTGTTTGAAAACCTACGGCCTAGACCCAGCTCATTATTACACCTTACCCGGATACACGTGGGATTGTATGTTTAAACATACGGGGGTTGATCTCGAACTATTGACAGACATTGATATGGTTTTGTTTGTCGAGCGTGGCATCCGGGGTGGGTTGAGTCAGTGCTCTAAAAGGTATGCAGCAGCCAACAACAAATACATGCCCGACTATGATTCAGGGAAGCCGTCGAAATTTTTAATTTACAACGATATTAATAACCAATATGGATGGGCAATGTCGCAGTGCCTACCTTATGGCGGATTTGAGTGGATAGAGGGTAATTTAAACAATTTTAATTTCAATGTGCCTGCAGATCACCCTGCAGGTTACATTCTTGAGGTTGATTTAGAGTATCCACACGCCATTCATGATTCGCATAGCGACCTCCCATTCTGTCCAGAACACCGCGCGCCACCAAACTCTCGCGAAACAAAATTATTGGGCACTTTATTCAACAAAGAACGCTACATCATACATTACCGCAACTTACAGCAGGCGTTAGAAAACGGGTTGGAATTGACAAAAATTCATCGTGTGTTAAAATTTAAGCAGTCAGCCTGGCTTAAGTCATACATTGATTTAAATACGCGATTGAGGACAGCTGCCACTAACGAGTTTGAGAAGAATTTATTCAAATTAATGAATAACGCCGTATTTGGTAAGACAATGGAGAACATTCGCAAACACTCCATTGTAAAATTATTAACCAAATGGGAGGGTCGATACGGTGCTGAGGCATTGATCGCGAAACCTAACTTCAAATCGAGCACAATTTTTGACGAAAATTTAGTAGCCATAGAGCTGAATAAAACCGAGGTTTACTTTAACAAACCCATATATGTTGGTATGTGCATCCTCGATATATCAAAATTAAAAATATATGACTTCCATTACTCGTATATGAGGAGTCGATTCTGTGATAAGGCCCGCATCTGTTATACAGATACCGATTCACTCATATACGAGGTGGAATGTCCGGATTTGTATGAAGTAATTCGATGCGACGCTCAAAATTACTATGACACAAGCGACTATCCGATAGATAACGTTTATAATATCCCCCGCATCAACAAAAAGGTTCTTGGTTTGATGAAAGATGAGAGCGCTGGTAGGGTGATGACCGAGTTTGTGGGTCTTCGCTCAAAGATGTATGCTTTGCGGGTTGAGGGGCATGACAAAGACAAGAAAGCTAAGGGTGTCAAGAGGCACATCGTAAAGAACCGCATCACCTTTGATGATTACATCAAGTGTTTGCGGGAGAACACAGAAACAGCAGTACAGCAAAAACTGTTTAGGTCTACGAATCATGACGTCACAACCATCGTGCAGACGAAAATTGCCCTCAGTCCGCACGACAACAAACGGTTTATCATCCACAACTCCGTAGAAACGCTGCCTTGGGGCCATTATGAAATAATGGAATAATTTTGTATATATGTACGTTCTTTTGTTGTTATTCACCGTATATTTTTGTATGTAGTTTTATTGTACGTATTCCTCTGTACATATGTTTAATTAATTTATATTCTGTTGTACATATCTATGATTAATTGGATCAGCGTTCTAATGCAGATAAATGTATCATGTCGCTCTCTCTCTGTATACCTGATTTATATTCGCTAATCAAATAAATTAAATACTAATTAAAAAGCTTGGAGGTCGCAAACTGTTGTATCTTTAAGATGTATTTGATAATATGTATTATATTAAATGATTGTTAACATCTATATTAATTGTTGCAGATCATGTATGCAAGGCATGTAAAATATGTATAGAACTAAGTTTTATTATATTGTTATATCAATTTTTGTTATTATTATAAATAAATATTTTACACATTTAGCATGTTTTATTCACATAGAAGTAAACCCCAATAGCTATGTATTTAATCGAATGAAGCCGACACCTGCGACACCGGGTGTGGGTGCCATATAAAATCAAACAGATATCTATATCAGGCGGGTGTGAAACATAGCTATATCAAATTAAAAACAGATATCTATAACACATAGGTGTGAGGCATAGCTATGGAAAGGTTGCGAGGTTTGAATGAGCAGTAGGGCAGGTGTGATGGGGTCGGGAGAGTGTGGGAAGGTCAACTTATAAGGTTTGCTTCATAGTATTGGATTTGAATTAAGGGAAAAACAATGATGCTATTGAAAGTATTTTAGGACATATTTATTCAGCATCTTAAATTACATTATATCTTTTAATTAAACTTGTCACACGTTTATGTACATTAGATTGAATATTTTTAAGATACATCGGAGCGTCACGGAAGTAGTTCTTGATGGAATTAGATGCCTTAAATTCTTCATAGTACGATATCATTTTTCTTTCATCCTCTTCGGTTGCAAAGGTTACCAAAGGACTATATACCCATTTACAAATGTCAGCATGGAGTTTCTTTTGCGCAATCACAACGGAGGCATCGTATCTGTCACCATCCTTATCAGTGCACCAAAAATGTACCGGCACGGGCAATGTTGAATCATACACCATGGACCCAATAACAACACTAACATCACAATTACCCCTCTGACTTTCTTCATAGAATAGCAGAGAACTTGCAAGGCATGCATTGCCTATATTAGCTCTTATGAGCTCCTGCGCAATGATATTGTTTATGAAATGTAGATGTTGCTTGCTTAACGGCATGATGTGAACTGACGCAAGACAGCCTCAGACTGAGACCTATCTACATCGCCTAACTGCCGATATGAGCTGTTACAGATATCTGTTATACCTGCTTTTAACACCGCCACCACCACAATAAACCGCCTCCACCACCACTACCACCACCATCAAAAGCAAACAACAGCTGTGATACAGGCGTGATACCCTCCTTCTCCCAAAGTTAACACGGGCGGGTCTATGGAGCTCATCAACGATACCGCTCATATAGTCTGCCGTACTTTGGTATGCGGAGGGTATCACGCCTGTATCACAGCTGTTGTTTGCTTTTGATGGTGGTGGTAGTGGTGGTGGAGGCGGTTTATTGTGGTGGTGGCGGTGTTAAAAGCAGGTATAACAGATATCTGTAACAGCTCATATCGGCAGTTAGGCGATGTAGATAGGTCTCAGTCTGAGGCTGTCTTGCGTCAGTTCACATCATGCCGTTAAGCAAGCAACATCTACATTTCATAAACAATATCATTGCGCAGGAGCTCATAAGAGCTAATATAGGCAATGCATGCCTTGCAAGTTCTCTGCTATTCTATGAAGAAAGTCAGAGGGGTAATTGTGATGTTAGTGTTGTTATTGGGTCCATGGTGTATGATTCAACATTGCCCGTGCCGGTACATTTTTGGTGCACTGATAAGGATGGTGACAGATACGATGCCTCCGTTGTGATTGCGCAAAAGAAACTCCATGCTGACATTTGTAAATGGGTATATAGTCCTTTGGTAACCTTTGCAACCGAAGAGGATGAAAGAAAAATGATATCGTACTATGAAGAATTTAAGGCATCTAATTCCATCAAGAACTACTTCCGTGACGCTCCGATGTATCTTAAAAATATTCAATCTAATGTACATAAACGTGTGACAAGTTTAATTAAAAGATATAATGTAATTTAAGATGCTGAATAAATATGTCCTAAAATACTTTCAATAGCCTCATTGTTTTTCCCTTAATTCAAATCCAATACTATGAAGCAAACCTTATAAGTTGACCTTCCCACACTCTCCCGACCCCATCACACCTGCCCTACTGCTCATTCAAACCTCGCAACCTTTCCATAGCTATGCCTCACACCTATGTGTTATAGATATCTGTTTTTAATTTGATATAGCTATGTTTCACACCCGCCTGATATAGATATCTGTTTGATTTTATATGGCACCCACACCCGGTGTCGCAGGTGTCGGCTTCATTCGATTAAATACATAGCTATTGGGGTTTACTTCTATGTGAATAAAACATGCTAAATGTGTAAAATATTTATTTATAATAATAACAAAAATTGATATAACAATATAATAAAACTTAGTTCTATACATATTTTACATGCCTTGCATACATGATCTGCAACAATTAATATAGATGTTAACAATCATTTAATATAATACATATTATCAAATACATCTTAAAGATACAACAGTTTGCGACCTCCAAGCTTTTTAATTAGTATTTAATTTATTTGATTAGCGAATATAAATCAGGTATACAGAGAGAGAGCGACATGATACATTTATCTGCATTAGAACGCTGATCCAATTAATCATAGATATGTACAACAGAATATAAATTAATTAAACATATGTACAGAGGAATACGTACAATAAAACTACATACAAAAATATACGGTGAATAACAACAAAAGAACGTACATATATACAAAATTATTCCATTATTTCATAATGGCCCCAAGGCAGCGTTTCTACGGAGTTGTGGATGATAAACCGTTTGTTGTCATGCGGACTGAGGGCAATTTTCGTCTGCACGATGGTTGTGACGTCATGATTCGTAGACCTAAACAGTTTTTGCTGTACTGCTGTTTCTGTGTTCTCCCGCAAACACTTGATGTAATCATCAAAGGTGATGCGGTTCTTTACGATGTGCCTCTTGACACCCTTAGCTTTCTTGTCTTTGTCATGCCCCTCAACCCGCAAAGCATACATCTTTGAGCGAAGACCCACAAACTCGGTCATCACCCTACCAGCGCTCTCATCTTTCATCAAACCAAGAACCTTTTTGTTGATGCGGGGGATATTATAAACGTTATCTATCGGATAGTCGCTTGTGTCATAGTAATTTTGAGCGTCGCATCGAATTACTTCATACAAATCCGGACATTCCACCTCGTATATGAGTGAATCGGTATCTGTATAACAGATGCGGGCCTTATCACAGAATCGACTCCTCATATACGAGTAATGGAAGTCATATATTTTTAATTTTGATATATCGAGGATGCACATACCAACATATATGGGTTTGTTAAAGTAAACCTCGGTTTTATTCAGCTCTATGGCTACTAAATTTTCGTCAAAAATTGTGCTCGATTTGAAGTTAGGTTTCGCGATCAATGCCTCAGCACCGTATCGACCCTCCCATTTGGTTAATAATTTTACAATGGAGTGTTTGCGAATGTTCTCCATTGTCTTACCAAATACGGCGTTATTCATTAATTTGAATAAATTCTTCTCAAACTCGTTAGTGGCAGCTGTCCTCAATCGCGTATTTAAATCAATGTATGACTTAAGCCAGGCTGACTGCTTAAATTTTAACACACGATGAATTTTTGTCAATTCCAACCCGTTTTCTAACGCCTGCTGTAAGTTGCGGTAATGTATGATGTAGCGTTCTTTGTTGAATAAAGTGCCCAATAATTTTGTTTCGCGAGAGTTTGGTGGCGCGCGGTGTTCTGGACAGAATGGGAGGTCGCTATGCGAATCATGAATGGCGTGTGGATACTCTAAATCAACCTCAAGAATGTAACCTGCAGGGTGATCTGCAGGCACATTGAAATTAAAATTGTTTAAATTACCCTCTATCCACTCAAATCCGCCATAAGGTAGGCACTGCGACATTGCCCATCCATATTGGTTATTAATATCGTTGTAAATTAAAAATTTCGACGGCTTCCCTGAATCATAGTCGGGCATGTATTTGTTGTTGGCTGCTGCATACCTTTTAGAGCACTGACTCAACCCACCCCGGATGCCACGCTCGACAAACAAAACCATATCAATGTCTGTCAATAGTTCGAGATCAACCCCCGTATGTTTAAACATACAATCCCACGTGTATCCGGGTAAGGTGTAATAATGAGCTGGGTCTAGGCCGTAGGTTTTCAAACAGCTCGTGCGGAACTGTTCAAACACATCAGCCAACAGCAAAACATCTGTCTTTAAATATAAATCAGAGTATTCGCCTAAATTTCTACACCCGAAACTCACCCATACATTGCAGGCATGTGCATATTCACCATCGCTAATTTCGGTGTCAGTTAGTGACTTATAAAATTTTGTTTTTTCCGGAATTTGTGGTTCGTCTAATTTCGACCATGAATCAATAAAATCGTATGGAAACACACCTTTGCGAGTAAGCAAATTAAATTTCGATTCGTCTAAATCATTAAACTGTGATTTTAAATTTGGAAAAGTAGTTAAATATGATGCTAATGTTTCTAAACCGCTTGCCAAAAATCTGCATGAATCTATAAATCTAAATTTAACAAGGTTATCTGCTACATTTTTTGTGAATGAGATATAGCGTTCCTTGTTAATAGGAAGCAAATCAACACGACCCTCAAAATCTTTAGCTAGATTTTTAATGATGAAATGCGCATCATAGCCGCTTAAATTGTGAAATACAACAGGTATCACGTGACTATCCTGGTAGTTAATGTTGCAATTCTCGTGTGCAGCCCCACGATACTTGCCGGTAAGGTGACAATGGTCCCGGACTCTGACGTCGCGGATGTCAAAGTCTTGCTCGCAGATGTGACAGTGTGCAATTGACTGAAACTCCAGCTGTTGGGCGGGTGTAAGAGGCTCCATCGGAAGAGGACACAGAAACGTCGGCTCAACGTCTTCAGCCAGCTGTTTCATTTCAGCTGCGAACCATTGCCGACAATCCTCACCACGATAACTCCTGTAGAAATTCAGAGAACTGTCATATGAACATTTCACAAAATACGCTGCACTATGGGGCGTGTGGTCTTGCAATGTTGTTGATGTCGCTGTGGTTTTGCCGTCTGCTGGTGGTGTAAGCAAGCACTCTAGGTCTGCGTAAACGATATACGCTGCAGCCTCCTTATTTTGATGGTTCTTGAACCCAATGTTGGCGTTTTCGGGTGTTGGCAGCCGGACCTTGCATTCATTCATCCCAATGCAATCCTCGATGTGGGCTGCCAGCTTGATGGTGGATCGGAAGTAATGCAAACAGCGGTCACAAAAGTATTTCCGTCCATTCTCTTTGCTCAGCTGTGATGACACCAGACGGCTGAGATTCTTTATCCACACATAGTGGAAGCGTGGAGTGCAGCCATCATCCCCATCGTAAACATCCTGGATCAGCAGCAGGTTGACGTGTTTTGCCTGCTTGACCTTTGTCAAATAGGTGGGTACTGTATTGAATTTCTTCCCCAACTTCTCCAGGATGTACACATTGATGGACACGCTATTCTGGACCTCGAACCGCGGGATCTGCTTGACTGTCATTGGCATCACGACATTCTTCAACTTCAGCACCTCAGAGTAGTGTGGGTATGAGGACGTTCGCATTGGGTTTTCACCATGCTTCGGGGTGGAAAGTGCCGATGTTACTGCCCATGCGAAGCAAGCTTCATCTTCATTTTTGACGTTGATGCAGGCTTTTTTCAATTTGATGGGGCGGGGTAACTCGATGTATGATGATCCTAGCTGAGGCGTGAATTTATTAATGTTGAAGCCTACATTAATAATCGTTGCCAAACTCCAACCGCTGTCCTTTTCCTGGAAAACATAAAAATAGATTTAATTTACCGTTAAAATTGCAGATCTTTTTAAACGTACTTGAAATTCCTCCAACTGCATTAAAATGGGTCCCCCAACGTTGACTGCAAACCATTCCGCCAAATCGGTGTCGCGGTAGATGGGGGAATTTTTTGTGTTAATGTGTTTGAACTCATACAGCTCTTCGTCGGCTTTCATAGCTGCAAATTCTCCGCAGAAGATGGCGTTCACCCTCACAGACGCCTCCTTCTTGAGGATGTTCTTGATACGCCTGGTGAGCAACTGCTGAGCATCTTGGAGGAATTCAGTGGGGTCTTTGTGTTGGAGATTGATTACAGCTCCTGTCTTCAAACGGCTATTGAAAGCTGACTGCTGATCGACCCATTTCACGCGCAGACTGGCGTAATTTGTACGGTTCGGGTCGGAGGGTTTGTACCCTGCGCCGGAAATACCGCGCAACGCTTTCAGCATGCATCTAAAACCCTGCAGGAGGGATATGCAGCTGATGATGCGCTGCTTCTCTCCAACAGATGTTGACACCTTTAAAGCAGCGTTCATCTTGCGGATGTCTCGTCCACACTTCTTAATAGCAGGCTCGATCGCTGGACCATCACAGATGTTGATCACGTGGGCTCGAGTTTCCTCGACAAGTCTTGAAAAAGACTGATTTTCAATTGATGTTGAAGCCATATTACTAGAATTAAACTTGCGTTTAGGTTCTGTTTGGAGTTCGGGAGCTAGCGATGTGTGCTCGGCAAAGTATTCAAGAAGAATGAGCAAATCGGCGAAAATCAGCGCTTATATACCCTCCACCCACCGGTTCAAACAATTTTCAACCGATCACAGAGCTCGTTATTTTAACCAATCAGCGAATAGATAGAAAAACAATAGCTTTAGGAGCTGAATGTGTGCTTGTTTGCCATAAGAAACAATGTAAAATTGCCTGAAATTGTGGGATTTGTTCACTTTACCCATATGTTTACGTGTAAAATGAAGCACAACTAATATTTCTTAAACAAGCTTTGTACACATGGATTACTATAACCTGAAATTGATACACTCGTAAGGGTTACAGTGGTATGTTATCGTGCAGTTGGTCTCGGGTAGGGCGCATTAAAATGCTCATTTTGTGGCTTATCTCGCTTGTGTGCAGGTCGAGTACTATTTTTTAATTTGGATTCGTAATGTACGCGTCAAAAGCTTTCATTTGAATACCATGAAGCCCTATTTTGAAACACCGGAAGTAGCACTTCCGGTCACGATTTTTCATTTTATGGACCGGATGTTGACTTCCGGTCGACACGTTTTATTTTCTGTGTGCCGGATGTTCACTTCCGGTCGACACCTAGTGTCCCTATTGACGCCCAACGAATACGAGGATGCTAGTCTGATTCTTAATAATTATACAATATATTTAAACTATTTACACCAATGAAGCTTTCAGTTTAATTCGGATCCTGCCTAGACTTGATGCCTGGCCTAATGCAGTGTGGTGAATTATTATTGAAAATTTCATTCTCCATTCAAATTGATGTTTGTTGCTAATTAGGAATATTACCACTAGTTGAACTATAATTTTACTAAATTGCATGTGGGTAATTCATATAATTAAACTTGGATGGTTAATTATTAATATTATATTAAATAAGTGTTGATGTGTTTTCAATGGTGTAGAATAAACAAAATTAATGCACCATTAATTTACAACCGTCTGAATAGAACACAATTTGTGGGATACAACTTGTTCACGAATGCGTTAATTGAATGCGTGTACGAGTCCTTTTATCCTTTTTTTTCTCAGCTTTGATTTAAAATTTGGGAAATTTAGCCCACTTAAATTGGTAACAGTGTACCAGATATTTTTTTATAAAACAATTATAATTTAAATTATTTAACAAATGTGCCAAGTACTAATACAATTTAGGATTATCAAATTTTCAGTTATTTTATAATAGTAATAATAAAGTAGTAATATATGTCATCTCCCAAGCACATATCTAGTAAAATAATATAACAAACTTGATTTAATTCACACTTGTATACATTTTGTATCACACCACTATGTTACTGAACGAGCTTCAATTCATGCTAATCACATATCAATTGTATTAATCAAAAATAATACTTTATTAGTACATGCATACAAACTTACCTTAATATTTCCTCGACGGCGATTACACAAACGTAGCACAAATATTGGGCCAAACGCACTAAACGACTTTGGGAAACAGAATGCCTAAGCGTTCCATGTCATTTGCTTTATATACCTCCGCAAATTGCGTGTATAAACACGATTGTACGAGTCTGAACAAGTTTAGAATTACCCCCCACACATGTCATGATATAATTAGACAGCTGCGCCCGTTGGGTCGGCTTTATCGTTAAAAAGGGTGTCAGGCCGGGGGATTCGAGTGAAAACACGACGTTTCGCCTGGGGTGGTCCCTCGCGGCTATAAAAAATCGTCTACCTGCATGCTCGAGCCAGGGGTGATTAACATATTCACAAGACGCGAAAGAACGGCGTTGTTGCTAATTTGCATTATCGCAATTAAATTGTTTAATTGAACTCATTAAATAAAACAATTTTACTCATCTCCGCCGGCTCGTTCATTTTGAATTACGCGCCAAAAATCAGACGGACCAATCGGAAGCGCGGTGACCTCGATCAAAATCGCGGTGGAGGGGATGAAAAGCGAATTTAGACCCCTGTGTAAATCCTTATGGGAAATGGTCACAGAACTCTTGTTGCTATACTACTCTTAACGTACACTAAATGACACCGAACAAAAATACAGTACAATAGAACGTGAATTACTAGCTATTGTATGGGCAACAAAACAATTCAGGCCATATCTATATGGAATAAAATTTACTTTAATTACGGATCATAGACCTTCAGTTTGGCTCCGTAATCTCAAAGAACCAAATTCAAAACTTACCAGATGGGCTTTAAAATTAGAAGAGTATAATTTTGACATCAAATATCTACCTGGTAAAACCAATAAAGTGGCAGATGCCCTTTCTCGTATTCAGATTCATCCACTTACTCTTAATGACGTCATGGATGACATTGACGAAATTATACAAGATCTGGATAGAGTAGATACACCCGAACCTTTGCCATGTAACTTAAGTACAGTGCCCAATCGATCAGAAACATCAAATATTGATGATTTATTCGATACACCTATTTTTGAACCACAATCACAAAATCTACAGAACGAAAATATAAACAACAACGAAAGATCGTTGGCAGACACTGTTCATACCCAACAAAGTTCAACTCCCGTTATAGACATAAGCGAAAAACCGCTACAACATTTCACTAAACAAATAGAATTAATCGAAACCCAATTGCCTAGAAAAATTAAAATTTCCAAATTTGATGGTTACACTCACTATTCGGTTTTTGTCAACCCTCAAAATAAAATAGACAAATTAACGAGTTATTGATAGAACACTGTGAACCCCAAACACATTATTATTGTTGTTTTCCCACCGATTCTTTTTATCAAGGATTTTCTCTTTATATTAATTCAATTACTAATGATAACACACCAAAATTCCATAGACGTACAAAAAAAGTTACATACGTAACTAATCCCGAAGAACGACAAAACCAAGTTCTGAACTACCATCTTGGTAAGACCAATCACAGAGGAATAACCAAAACAATCGAACATATCCAACGAAAATATTTTTGGAAAGGAATGTCCAACGACATAAAAAAAATTATTAATGATTGTCAAATTTGTAAAACCCAAAAATATAATCGGCAACCAATAAAACAACCATTACAACTAACATCAACTCTTAATCGACCATTCTACACTATCCACATAGACGTATTCCAAATTAACGGTAACAAATATTTAACAATAATTGACGCCTTCTCCAAATTTACTCAAGCTTATACTCTACGGTCTAGTAACTTAATTGACATGACAGACAAACTATTTACATTTATCACTACTTATACTATCCCTAATGTGATAGTAGCAGATAATGAATTTAATAAACAACCGTTTACTAATTTTTTTACGATCGCACAAAATTCAGTTACACGTTACGACACCTTATCATCATCAATCAAGTTCTCCTGTGGAACGTTTACATTCGACACTCATAGAACACTACAGATTTCTAGATGAAACATCGGAAGGTAAAAAAATCTCATATTGTATAATGGCTTACAATCACTCGATTCATTCTAATTTAAATTTTACACCTTTTGAAATAGTATTTGGACATACTGACAATAAAAACTCTTTCGATCTAGACTATGAAAAATCATTTTTAGACAACTATGTTAATGGCCATAAAGAAAAAATGAAGCATGTGTATAACGCACTTCATGATAAACAAAACGTTACAAAAATAAATAGAAACGAAAAACTTAACAGACAAAAAAAATTAAAAGTATTCAAAATAGGAGATACCGTTTACTTTAAATCTAACAAACGAAATAAAAAAGATCCTAAATTTGTCGGACCTTACATTAACGACAAAATTCACGAACATGACACATACGATGTTAGAAATGTACCAACAAATAACATATTAAAAATACACGCTAATGACCTAATGCCTCTTACAGATTACCGGATTATGTCAACCATCCTCTTCCTCCTTACCTGGTGGAACATCAAGTGTGAGTAACCATAGAAACTTTAAGTGACCTTGTTCAATCTCTTGATCAAATAGAAAAATCATTAAATCAATTACAAAATTCAAATAAACAAAGACTACCTCTTCCCTATGCTGCGGAATATAAAAATGTTCTTTTATACGAATCAATTATAAAAACGAAAATATACCAAAAAGATAAAAAATTTACATTTATCTTCGAAATTCCATAGACAAATCATTCTTCTAATTATCAGCTAATCGAACTGATTCCTTTTCCTATACATATTACCAATAGTAAATTCCAAATGATTGTACCATCCTGCAATTATTCACCACCGAATTTAGTGTCCCTGTTGAAGTTGATAAGTGCCAACAAATATCTACAGAGTAATACTTCTGTTCTCAAAACAACCATTTATATATCCCAAATTCAAAATTATGTGAGATACAACTGTTATCTTTTCAAGACAATCAAACGTGTCGTCCATACGTAGTTAATTTAACTTCAAACAAAATATTAAAAATCGATACGGCTACATGGCTAATAAGTACGCCTACTAAAAGTATTTTGGACATTCAATGTAGTCAAACTACAAGTAAAAAAGAAATTGGAGGATCAAACCTCATACACCTAAGCCCCGATTGTTTAGCTCTAATAAAATCAATACTATGGATTCAGTCAAAAAACAATTACAGTCGAGCGACCAAAATAATATGTTAACCATGAAAGATAATAATTTTATTGTAACTAGTTTTAATATTAGCTCTCTTATTATAAGTTGTATTTTAATTTTTGTAATAATTTTTATTTTTTTTTTTAATTTAATTTTTATAATAAACGTGACTCTCTCAAAACAAGATTATTCAACACATTACAAAAATCAAAGAATGAATAAATTAATTTAAAAAAAAATCCCAAATTTATCTTTATTACAAAGTAAAACTTAAATATCGCTTAACCGTATTTAAGATTCTTGGCATGGAGGAGTTACGTGATGGCATTCTGCAAGCAAGCGAAATATATCACTTTTATTTTTCAGTACTTATCTGCGTTGCACCTTGCACAATGCAGCATCTTATGCATGGCAATGTATTTTATTATTCAGTTATAATTTGTACTTTGTATTATTAACATGTAAATTTAACTCCGACGATTTAATAATAATAAATGTTTAAAAAAAATATAATTCGCGTTAAATAAACCTAAATCGCGTGCGTTTATTCAGAACGCTGTCGGCTGTCGTAGGGTGATCAACTGCTTCACAGAGGTCCACTGCGGCAATTTTAGTTCATACCGTGATCCATCGATAAAATACGGTACCTGGTTATTTCGGGATATTTTGAAAGAGTAATAAGAGTAATATTCATATAAGTATACTTTATTTACAATTTTATAGAGGTTGATAAATTTTTACCCCCGATTTGTCAGTCGCACTTATTCTAATGTCAGTATATTAAAATATATATCTATGTATTCATTCTGGGTTATTTTGGGATTTTTTGAAAGAGTATAAAGTATAATTTATATGCTGTGTGATTTTGGGGACGTTGAAGGAAGACGTGTAGACAGCGCCAGCGCCAGCGCCAGCTTGGTTACATCTGTTATTTCACGTAGGAATTGAGAATTCGCCGGCGACTAACCGAGTGAAACAGTTCTCCCGAAAACCAAGGAGTTTTCTCGCATAGGAGTCGGGTAGGGGTGCTCGAGAATCCGATATACCGCTCACCCGGAGAAATAGTAAGAGAAATCCCCTCATCCGCCGAGTTCGAGAATCGCCCCGGTGTAGAGTATTTGGAGCTGTACGATATACTCACCGAGCTGGACCTAAAATTCGGCGCGAGGTCCGTCGGGAAAATCATTCGTGTAAAGTTTGCTTCGATCGAGGACTACCGCGCTGGCACAAAGGCAATGACCGACAGCGAGATCGAGTATCACTCTTATTTATTAAAGGAAGAGAAAGATCTTAAGCTGGTGATCAGGGGAATACCCATGAGGACCGCCCCTGAACAGCTTAAATAGCGACTTGAGCGAGCGGGGATTTATCCCAAGCATGTCGCTCAGCTTAAGCATGGCAGAAAACTAATTCCGCTATTTTTGGTTTACCCACCCTGGAGGCTCCGATGCCACCAGGTTAAGGGAACTAAAGGCGCTGTGCGGCATCTCCATTCACGTGGAGATTTTCAGAGGTCATGAAGTTCCGGCCCAGTGCTTCAGGTGCCAGCGATGGGGTCACTCATCGGCGGCTGCAACCTCACAGCAAATCACGAGATCTGCAAAATGTAAGGCGGCAAAAGCTTCAAAAGCCGTCAAACCAGCGCACTCCCTCCCACCTCCAGAGGCAGAGGGCAGAACAGAGGCAAAGAAAGCCAAAGGCCACTCTAAGGTAGCACGGTTAAAACCGCTAAGTCAAAGAGAGCGCCGGAGGACTCTAAGACGATGAAAACAGGAGCTGCAAAGGCCCACAAGGGTGATAATAAGACCCTGTGAGTGTGCTCAAAGGCACCTCTAAGACTAAGGCGGAGAAAGCAAAAAAGGCTAAAGCCGAAAAGTGGAAATAAGTGCCGGAATATACTTCCGCTATGGAAGTTGACTCTGAGCCGAGGGAAGCAGGAGTTGCAAAGGCACACAAAGCCGACAATAAGCCAGCTCCAGACTTGACAACTCTAAGCACAGAGGCTAGTAGTTAAATAACACCGATTCTAAATCCAAATTGATACCATAGATCGCGAGACTAAGGACCGCCCCTCCTCAGCCCCTCCGCCCCTCAACGAAGCATCGAAATCCTCAAGCAGATGGCAGCATTAAAAATAAATGTTTTGTCTTTTAGTGTCAGCGCAAAGAGATGGATCGCATCGATATCCTCATGAAGAGGTTTGACAGAGAATTCACATTGGAGGAGACGCTTCTGGGCGGCTCCACGTTCCCACTCAATCAATCCCAAACGAAGCACGTGAGCATTGGGATCCGACTGCGGGTTTCATACCCATCGTTAAAATATGGGGTCCATTCGCCTCGATATTTTTCACACAGGACGAGTGGAAGCAGTTTATCGCGCTCGACATTGGAGGATTGACAGAACCCATATCGATGGACCAGTTCAAGATATATAGAGCGGCCTCACTGTGGATCGAACAGCGGGAGTTCTAGATAGCTCTGTCCGAAGAGGCTGTACATACCCTGGTGTGCATTAAAAAGCTAGTAGACTCTAAATTGGATATTTTATCAGAGTGCGCGTTTAAAGACTATTATAATAGCCTGCTGTATACATGCGCAAAAATGAGTAATGGTGATTTAATGGATAATATTATGCTGTTAATAGATCCGCATAAAAAAATGTTTCGAGCACAAATAATGTTAGAATATTTATGTATGTATAATGATGCTATATTGTCAACATTTTTTGTCACAATGTTTAAAATAAGGACCTCCTATATCTAATAATATGTCCTATTAACCACCTGCAATAAATTAAGAAAAATAAAATAATGTATAATAATAATACAGATTTATTAATCATCATGTTACATCTCTATCAGGGAATTAAATATATTACAATACATTTGTACTATCTATCCAGGAATTAAATACATTATCATGGCCCAGCCACTTGACCAGAGACTTTGCTGCCCTTCCGCTTCAAGATCTTCTCAACGAGGTAGGTATCAGGATTTTTCGTCAGCTGCAGCTCTTCATTATAGAATTCTCCGCGTATGGGAGCCCATGCATGTCCTCGAGCAGATAAGAGGCAGGATATGTGATTCGAGCCTGCTTAATTTTAAATAATTCAGCCGACCAATTTGGCGTGTACCCCTTCTCGAATAACGCTTTCTGCCTGCTTATTCGAACTACATCATTAACGCTGAACTTTCGCACACCGGAAATTTTAACGTGCAAATAAACGGTATCTAGAAGATGCTGTTCATGCTTCTTGGTGACGTCACAGGGCCTCATGCCAATAGTACGATGTTTCCTAGCATTATATTCGGCGGTGGCATCGGTGAGAATGTCTATCCATGCATATCTCCCCCTCAGACTAAACGATCGATAAAGACTATTTTTTATAGTACGTATCACGCACTCAGCCATGGATGCCTTGATTTTAGTGTAGGAGGGATAATGATTCACATTATATTTAGCTACCAGCGCCTTCATCGTAGAGTTGTAAAATTCAGTACCATTGTCAGTCTGCAAATTCTTCGGAGTACGACGTCCGCGAAAAATATCAGCGAAAGCGGAACTAACGCATTTAGCAGTTTTATCCTTTAGTGGTCTAGTCCATAGGAACTTGGAGAAGCAGTCAATCACCACCAGAATGAATCTGTGTCCCGTATTATCTCGAGCGTAAAAGGAGAATTCTGCCAAGTCAGCTTGCCATAGATCATCAAGACCCTTAATGACAGTCCTCCTTCTCCTAAAGTTAACACGGGCGGGTCTATGGAGCTCATCAACGATACCGTTCTTAATAGCACTCATTATTTAATTGCGGCTGCGGGCTTACGAGGAATGACCCCTGGAGTACGTCTGCTCTCTCTTATAGCCTGCTGTACTTTGGTATGTATCAGCTCTCGCAAATGTAGATCATTATCCTGGCGCTTTTTCTTCAGGTCGGCTAACTCGCCTATAACAAACGCATCATGAGCCTACATTCTTTCTTCCTGCTGCTTCTTCGCATCATCCAACTCCTGCTTAAAAGCAGCGCCATAAGCCTGAAGTTTTTCTCTCTCTGGCGAACACCATCTCTCTCAGCTTTACACCGCTATCCTCACTCTACTTCTTCAGATCGGCTAACTCATGAACAGCAATCACATCATGGATCTGCAGTCTTTCTTCCTGCTGCTTCTTCAGAGCATCCAATTCCTGCTTAATAGTAGCGCCACAAGCATGCAGCTTATCTGCCTGCTGCTTTTTCAGAATAGCTAAGTCCCACACATTAGACGTATCATTAGCCTGCAGTTTTTCCTCCTGCTGCTTCTTCAGATCAGATAGTTTCTCATCGACATTTTTCTGCAGATGTTGCATATTATGCACAGCAGCCTGCGAATAAAGTGCCAGTTTCTTGCGAGCAGCACTAGCCGCACGCTCTAAAATATTAGTCTCCATCTTGTTCAAAGAATCTTCCACGAACCTCCTGCTAGCCGCATCGTTCAAATCCGAGGGCTCCTTTATGCGTGTGAGACGTCCATCATTTAAATCATAATGACCGCTCGGCGTTAGCATAAATCCTATGCCATCGCGACCTCGAGAGCATTTTCGCGTACCTCCTGCTCTAAAGAAACGTCCGAACTTGTCGATACTCATCGTATATTTGAGCAGGTAGCGCACGTGTCGTTCGTTTTATTCAATTATATCGGATTCGCGGAGCTCCTCTTCAATAGCCAGAATCTCATTACCTACGCTGCTATTCCCAGCATTCCTAGCAGCATGTAGCAGACATAGCCTATCCACCAGCTCTTCTATTTTATCCCAATAGCGATATTGTACGGTTTTTTTAAATCGCACTGCATCTCAGAGTCGAACCCTAGACCTCCAGTAGGTTTAGCGCGAGATCTAGTTAGAGCTGGCGAACCCATGCTGTTTAATAGAGGCGCGATAAACTTCTTATATTTATGTGAGTTATTTACGCGAACGCAGCCGTTATTATCGAAATTGAAATATGCGATATTGGTTTTATTGATGATATCAGCACAATTGATTACATCTGTGTCGCTAAATGATTTTAGCTTCTTACTAAAAATCAGATCGTAGAGTCCAGGGGTCCCCGCATAGATGCTTCGCCCCACTAAAAGATCCTCCCCATCGGGGTTAATGGCTGAGTTACCCAGATGAAATCCTCCAGTACCATGATTATAGACTACTCCGAATGTCTTATCTAAATCCTTATCACCCCTTACTAACAGGGCCGCCGAGAGGGCAACTTGGCCAAGTCTGAAACTTGGGGCCCGGGCCCAAGGGGGGCCCGGGACGGGCCCCGGATTTTTGACTAATAAAAGCCAATGACACTCGGAGCGGACGCGGGCCGGACCCGCACGCTCTATAGGTCCAGCTGTCAAGCACGCCATCGTGCCGGCAGGCCCGCTGGTTGTGGATCAGTGGTACTCTCTTCATCAGTGCGTAATTGCTCGTGTTAGCCGTTGGGGTGATGTGTTATGGTATGGTTTAGTCAGGTAAAGTGTTTCGTTTGAACTGTTTGAAGTAAAGTGATCGTCGTGGTGTTGTGTCATTATGAAGTTGTAAGTGAAGAATGAAGTGACTCATTTATATAACACTAATAATGAGCTATCAGCACAAATCTGGGGCCATGAAAAGAAAGGAGAGGGAGAAACGAGAAACGTTGTCAAGAAAAGGTCAGAAAACATGTGATAATTTTTTTATTAAAAGTTCTTCTTCTTCGAGTTTTAGCACAAGCCAATCGTGTACAAATTCTTACGCCCAGCTGGAGCCTGAACGCGAACCGTCAAAGTCTGAAAACATACTCAGTTGTGTTTCAGACGAAACGCTCCCATCTTCTTGCCATGAAAATTTAATTATTGATAAATCTGATGTAGATGAACTGAATATCTCACAAAACCTTGACAACGACAAGCCTTCGCCTCTATTGTATGATATTGGCATAAATGAAAATTTGAATTTTCAAATACAAGATGTGATTGAAGCTATTCTCAATGGCACATTTTTTAAACTCCCAATCTGTTTTCCTACTGACTTTGATGGGAACTATTTGACTCCCTCAGCTTTATATTGCACATTAAAGAATGGAGAACAAGTAAAAAGAGATTGGTTGGCTTGGAGTGAAAGAAAAAATGCTTTGTATTGCTTTCCATGCCGTTTATTTAGTAAGTTGCCATTGGCAATGAGATCTGTATTGGCATGCCCTGAGGGATATAGTGGAAAAAATACTCTTGGAAGAGAGTTTATGACAAACTGAACCCCCACGAAAAAAGTGCAAATCACAAATCATGCTACATTCAGTGGCGAAACTTATAAATAGCTTACTTAAGAACAAACCAAGTGTAAAAACTCACCTCACAGAAGCTATTGAGAAAGAAGCTGCCCGCTGGCGGTGGGAAATTCTGCAACAAAGCATTGGGTGTTCGCTTCACTCTCATTCTAAAACAAGATGGTCTGCAAGAGTTGACAGCGTGCGGCCTTTTGCTGCTCATATTCCTGGACTGAAAGTTGCTGTTAGTAAGATTAAAGAGCTTTATCTCACTCCTCAAACTTTGGCTGAAATTAAGGGCATTGAACAGTATTTGAATACATTTGAATGTCTACTTATGTCTACGACATGGTTTAAAGTGTTGTCTGAAATTAACTCCTGGAGTGTAGTTTTGCAAGCGAGACAAGCAACTCTGGACGTGGAAGTTGTCAATTTGCAACACTTAGTTGAAAACCTAACTAGCCTTCGTTCTAAGTGGACTACAATATTAGAAGAGTGTAAACTTATAGCTGACAATATTGGAATTTCACAAGAACTCCCAAAAAAAAAGAAAAAAGACAAAAGTTTTGGCTGATAAAAGTCATGAAAAACAGATTGATTGTCCAGAAGAGAACTTTAAAATTAATGTTTTTTATGTGTTGTTATGTGAAACTCGACCCGAAGATACAAAGCTGTCAACAATATTAAAATATTAATGAATTGTTTAAGTTTCTTTGGCACTACCCAAGTATGACTCAAGAAGAACACTCAAGAAATTCGACTATTGACTTATGAGTTAACGGGAGCTGGGCAAAATTAAATAACTAGTGGGCAATACTGGGCAAAATGTGGGCAAAATTATGGCACATGTTTTTTCTTAGAAATCGGTCATGGGGGTTGTTACGGCAACCAATGCCTGTCGACCACCACTGGCCTGCACCCCCTCTTAAGCGCCCCGACGGGGAGTTGAAGCGGGGTGGATCTTCACAAAGAATATTGTTATCAGTCTTGTTTTTGTACCAGTCGGTCGAGTACCATTTTGAGTTGGCTGGACAAACTCTTAATAAATGCTGTTTGCTTAAGCAATAAAGTTTAATTTCCCACGTCTAACAGGGGTCCCACCCCGTAGAAATTAGACTATTGACTTACGGGTGAACGGGAGCTGGGCAAAACGAAACAACTACTGGGCAATACTGGGCAAGATGTGTGCAAAATTACGGCACATGTTATTTCTTAGAAATCGGTCATGGGGGTCCCACCCCGTAGAAATTAGACTATTGACTTACGGGTGAACGGGAGCTGGGCAAAACGAAACAACTACTGGGCAATACTGGGCAAGATGTGTGCAAAATTACGGCACATGTTATTTCTTAGAAATCGGTCATGGGGGTCCCACCCCGTAGAAATTAGACTATTGACTTACGGGTGAACGGGAGCTGGGCAAAACGAAATAACTACTGGGCATTACCGGGCAAAATGTGTGCAAAATTACGGCACATGTTATTTCTTAGAAATCGGTCATGGGGGTCCCACCCCGTAGAAATTAGACTATTGACTTACGGGTGAACGGGAGCTGGGCAAAACGAAACAACTACTGGGCAATACTGGGCAAGATGTGTGCAAAATTACGGCACATGTTATTTCTTAGAAATCGGTCATGGGGGTCCCACCCCGTAGAAATTAGACTATTGACTTACGGGTGAACGGGAGCTGGGCAAAACGAAACAACTACTGGGCAATACTGGGCAAGATGTGTGCAAAATTACGGCACATGTTATTTCTTAGAAATCGGTCATGGGGGTCCCACCCCGTAGAAATTAGACTATTGACTTACGGGTGAACGGGAGCTGGGCAAAACGAAACAACTACTGGGCAATACTGGGCAAGATGTGTGCAAAATTACGGCACATGTTATTTCTTAGAAATCGGTCATGGGGGTCCCACCCCGTAGAAATTAGACTATTGACTTACGGGTGAACGGGAGCTGGGCAAAACGAAACAACTACTGGGCATTACCGGGCAAAATGTGTGCAAAATTACGGCACATGTTATTTCTTAGAAATCGGTCATGGGGGTCCCACCCCGTAGAAATTAGACTATTGACTTACGGGTGAACGGGAGCTGGGCAAAACGAAACAACTACTGGGCAATACTGGGCAAGATGTGTGCAAAATTACGGCACATGTTATTTCTTAGAAATCGGTCATGGGGGTCCCACCCCGTAGAAATTAGACTATTGACTTACGGGTGAACGGGAGCTGGGCAAAACGAAACAACTACTGGGCATTACCGGGCAAAATGTGTGCAAAATTACGGCACATGTTATTTCTTAGAAATCGGTCATGGGGGTCCCACCCCGTAGAAATTAGACTATTGACTTACGGGTGAACGGGAGCTGGGCAAAACGAAACAACTACTGGGCAATACTGGGCAAGATGTGTGCAAAATTACGGCACATGTTATTTCTTAGAAATCGGTCATGGGGGTCCCACCCCGTAGAAATTAGACTATTGACTTACGGGTGAACGGGAGCTGGGCAAAACGAAACAACTACTGGGCATTACCGGGCAAAATGTGTGCAAAATTATGGCACATGTTATTTCTTAGAAATCGCTCATGGGGGTCCCACCCCGTAGAAATTAGACTATTGACTTACGGGTGAACGGGAGCTGGGCAAAACGAAACAACTGCTGGGCAATACTGGGCAAAATGTGGGCAAAATTATGGCATATGTTATTATTTCGAACTCGCTCATGGGGGTGCCACACCATAGAAATCTGACTATTGACTTATGAGTTAACGGGAGCTGGGCAAAATGAAATAACTACTGGGCAATACTGGGCATAATGTGGGCAAAATTATGGCATAGGTTTCATTTCTAAATTCCAACATGGGGGTGCTAACTTCACAGAGCTATAGCCTTAAACTGCTCGAACTTCATATCGGCGCTAACATGATCCTCATATGAATGCCTGAGATTTAGATCATCTTGCTTAAATAGCATGATAAAGTTTGCATTATCTCGGATAAGATGTTTCGATATTCTAGAATACGTCTGGCAGAGGTAGAATGAATCGACTTGACTGTGACGACCCATTCTGAAATATTATCTGTTTTTTCCTGCTTATCACAGGCAATATCATCGAAAATAAATACTGGATGTGGTTCGGCTTCGGAAAATAAGGAAGGCTTAGCTGATAAGGAACTCGAAGAGGCTGCCTGGTCCAGAGTCAAGTCGCAAGACGCAAAGCTAGGCGAGAAGAGCGCTGCGTGGATAGGGACGAGGGACGAAGGCGAAAAGGAAGATGGGGATGGGTCTCCCGACGACAGCTATTCGAAGTGGGGTGCAGGCGGTTGACAAGCATATGGGACCCCGATCCCCTCGTAAAGCTCACCAGTTTAGTTTTGGCGTTGTCTTGGCGATAATTTCTAATTTTTTTTTATCCCAAAAATCCCGGGATTATAAATATGTAAAATAATCATAGTTATGATGGTTTATTTATAGTATAAATAAACGCAACTTGTACTCGTTTCTTATGATTAATAATTTTTGCAATGGCATTTTTATTCTTAATGATTGCTCGGTTATTTTTGTAATCATAAGAATTTACATTATTTCAATAAAATCGCGTACAATATACAGGGTGTTCGTAAAGTATGGAATAAATTCATTATTTCCGAAATTGAAAATATTTTGGAAAATCCTAGGACACGTTGATTTCTAAATTTAAATATACACATCTTAATTTTTTGTCACCATTGTCTTTGAGTTACGTCATAGATTTTTTTTTAAATGCAACTTATTATTTTATTAGATAGACTTTTAGGCTATCTAAATATAAATTGAAGACTTGAAATGAAAACCGGGATAAGTGCCAAAATCACAATATTTATCAGTTATCCGTTTTTTTTAATTTAATACATTTTACATGCCCAAGTTAAACAAACAATAAATTACAATATAAGCTAGTGCTTTTGAGCTTGTACATAGCCAGCTTTATATGTTATTGGCAATGGAACTTAGAACGATTTTAAATGAAAAAACTTAATTTTTGTTGCCCATTTTTTTATACATTACATAAGAAAACTTTCGCTCTAAAGGCAATGAAGTATTTAAATACTAAATTCGTGTTTTGTTAAAATACAAATAAATTCATGATTTCCGAGATTTCCAAATATGGGACCCTTATGTCCCAAATATGTCTAAAATTGCATCGATATTTGGCACTTCTTCAGCCAATTCTTGGTATAATTATAAGAAGAATGAGGCCGCTAGTGGAGTTTTTGCATGAACACTTTAATAAAATTAAAACAAAAAAGAACAGAAACCGAGTCGATATTCAAAACGCTACAATTATAAAATAGCTGAAACCTGTTCATAAAGAATAGATGATAGTATTGAAAACTATAAAGGGAAAAACGCTGTACTCTGATCTCAAAAATGTAGAAGTGACTCATACGGCAAGGCTGGGCCGCGGCGGGAGTCAGCGGGTGGGAATGCAACTTCCATAGGTGTGCGCTCGGTGAGTAATTATTCCGTTTGATGGTATTTTTTATTAAAAAAAGTCATACAATTTTATTTTTTTATTAAATCATCGTTGGCAACGAATATTTTTTAATTAAAAAAACATGTAAAAAATATAAATTATACAAAAAAAAAACATGTAAAAAATATAAATTATACAAAGTGATAATGATCAGTATAACATTCCGAGTTTTCACTCTCGATCTCGGTGCCACCAGGACTTCCTTCAATGGCCAGCGGTTCTACGATGACATCCACCTGAATGTCCAACTCCCACATCCGGTCTTCAATTTTATGGGTGTACTGTATGCATTTGTTCCAATTTCCTGCACTAACATTTTGAATGGCCTCCTTGAATAAAACTTTCAAGTCTTTCATCTTGAAAGTTTTAGTTTCTGGCCACTTCTCCCTTCACTTGAGCCCATATTAATTCGATCGGGTTCAACTCTCAATGATATGAAGGCTGCCGAAGAACTTCCACATTAAAAAGTTTAGTAATTTCGTCAGCGGCATATATTACATGATAACTATTACGCAAGAACGCAAGATTGAGAAGTTCCACTTTTAACGGTTCTCATTATGATCAATTTGTTTTTCTTGTAGCCACTCCATAATTTTGCCTTTGCGGCATGCTTAAGTGGGTTGAGGTTCCAACCGGCGGCTGTGATATGGAGCGTTATCCATCACAATAACAGAACCCGGTTTCATACGCGGAAGGATTGCTGTGAACCACTTCTCATCGAAACCGAAACCAATGTTTCGGCGTTGTTTTCTTGCTTTCGAAAACAAGCAAACGTTTCTTCCAGAAATCCGGTCTAGCTACCTACGAGGGTAAATATGAGGCGACGTCCTTTACCTGAGGATGCTTTTAATCATTTATAATCCTTCTAAATGTACCTGGCGACTGCTAGTAATTGATAAATCCTGCCAAACTTTATTTACGGTATGCCCATCATTAAGCCATGTTTCATCCGTGAAATACATTTTTGTGCCACCTTGTCGCAGTTCGCGAATTCTGCGAAGGTACTTACGTCGCCACAAAACAATTTCAGGTTTTTCAATTAGAATACTCTTTCGACTTCGTTTTAAAAAACGAAAATTAATTTCCTATAACGTGCGCACCAATACATCCCGTGAAATCGAAGTAATGGTTTCGCCAACGTCGACAGTTGCGCAAATTGTTTTACAGTCGGAATTTCATTCCTGAAAAAAAAGGAATGCACTGTGCGGCGTATGGCTATTCGTGTATGATAGTCAACTCTTATTTTCTTTCGACCCGTTGCATTACCCTTTGGCGGGCATCTCTCTGCGGAATCACTCCTGTTTTTGACGCATCTATAAATGGTCGCCTCCGAAACTTTAGTGAGGAAGCTGCATAAAGTTACAGCGTCGCTTTTTGATATAGTGGCATCGCGAACTCGGGGCCCCTCATAAACATTGCAAACCATTGCAATTTCTTCCTCTGTTAAATTTTTTCTTCGGCGCTTGACATTTGTTCTGCCATTTCGTAAAATATCTACGGGGTATAAATTGTAAATAAATGTAAACAAATAATACTTACCAATTAACAGTATTTCACTTTGCGAAATTTTGTCTTCAAAAAGACAGCTTTCCATAAATTTGGGACTCACGAATTATAATTTCTGTTCTACACTACGCCTATGGATGCCGTCGAAGAAATGTGGGATGCGCCCTTTAGTTACGTGACAATGAATACAACCATGGGGTATTTTCAGGCGGTATAACAGGTTAACAATCGGTTCAACTCGAGGGTGCACAGTCCCCGCATGCACTTAATAATAGTAGTATCTGAAACGGCAAATCATTTTTGCATTTAAAATCAACAGGACCCGGACTTATCTTGCTACCTGCCTCATAAGGACTGTGTACCGATACTACCGATGAATCACTTCTACAATTTTGAGACTCGGGTATAGACACTTTTATGCATCATTTTTCAATTTAATGGGCAGAAAACAACTAAATTCCATTTAAAAAATTTAAATTAATTGATAATAAGTACAATCGCGCAAATACTACAGTTACGCAGTTGCCACGTTTTTGATGTTATAAAAGGCGCCTAGTAAAAATAATTATGCACGATCTACATTCGGATGTCACAACCACTGCTAAAAATGTGTGTTGTTTTTATACAAAATATACAAAACCGGTTCTACTGCATACAGTGTTACTTAAAATAAATAAAATTAAAATAAAATGTTTTTACATCCTCGCGAAATGTTTACTACGCACTTCTACCTCCTTTCCTAGACGATTTAACAAGTAAAACATTATGACATCCAATTTTAGATGTCACAACGTGTAAGGATGTCAGAGATAATAAAAATTTCATGAACGGATCTCACAATGATAGGTGGATATATCTATATGGGTAAGTGTCAGGTATTGGAAGAATTTAGGTCCCATACTATGCTGTGATAAAAATAGGAACAATTTCTGCAAATAATCAATGCAAAGTTTGCCCAAGCATGTTACTCTTGCACATGATTGTAGTGTTAAATGTAATCACTCAAATTTTTGACTTCCTCTACACATAGCGCAAAATGAAATTGCCATTATACCAGTTTGGAAATTGTCCCAAACCTCATTCATTATGTAATATTATTTATTTTCTTCTACACGTGAACATTAGCTACCTTAATATTGCTATTTTTCTAAAGTAGAACAATCCTTCTAATTAAAACATGTGTATAAATGTCGGTGATTAATTATACAGTTGCATTAATTAAATACTATTCTTTGTCCACCACTTTTGTGTCATTTCGGTATTGCCGATCTGTCAGGTGGCTACCTTATAAACCATTACTTGGATGCGCCAATGTAAGGCTCAGTAGTTAGCATCATCGACGGCACACCACTGTTTGATTGGTAAGTTCTTATAATTTTCCGTATTTTGACATCAATAACGTAGTTATTTTACATTTTGATACCGTATGTTTAATATACGTCATATCGGTAATGCTCTATGTCAGTGGTTCCCAACCTGTGGTGCGCGTACCGGTACCGGTACACGAATGTCGAGCTACCGGTACGCGAGAAATACTAGGAAAAACAATATTTTGCGTAAAATAATATGTTTTTTATACAATAAATTGTCAGACAAAATCGTATTGTGTGTCTTTTTTCAATCCGAATACTTACTCGTCTTATGGTGATCGGTAACAATATTGCGCAATTAATTGTATATGTTCGATTTGATTTTAACAATGAAATTCAAGAAGAATTCTTATTCTGCAAATCGTTATTTGCGAGAACAACATCAAATGAAATATTTAAAATAATTAATGATTATTTCATTAAAAATAATATAAGTTGGCAAAAATGTGTTGAAGTTTGCACAGATGGTGCTCGAGGTATGATTGGGAATGTATTCGGGATAGTCACTAGAATTAAAGAAGTGGCACCGAACTGCATATGAACACATTGTATTATTCATCGTGAAGCCCTGGCCACAAAAAATATGCCTGACAACTTAAGAACTGTTCTCAATGAGGCCATAAAAATAGTTAATTTTATAAAATCTGAAGCTCTTAATTCTCGCCTATTTTCTATTTTATGTAATGAGATGGGTAGTGACCATAAAACACTTTTGCTGAACACCGAGGTACGACGGCTCTTACGTGGTAAAATACTCACGCGACTTTTTCAGTTACGCTCCGAGGTAAATATTTTTCTCAGGGATACAGGAGATTCAAAAAAAGATACATTTTCCGATGAGGAATGGTTATTCAGACTAGCGTATCTGTCGGATATTTTTTTCTCGACTAAATGATTTAAATTTAAGTTTACAAGGAACTAATAATTCTCGGTTCGACTTCAGCGATAAAATATTAGCATTTAAAAGAAAATTACAGTTAATGATACAACAAACAGAGAAAGGAAAGTATAGTATGTATTTTCTCTCTACAATTTTGCTGAAGAAAATAATTTATCAGTTTCAAATTGTGTAACAAATGACATTCAGCAACATTTAAAACTGATGCTAGAATGGGTTGCAAAATATTTTAACGGAGATTTTACTTCTCAAAGTTGGATTTGCAATCCCTTCATATTCATATCGGAAGTTCCAGATGATATAATTGCGAAAGAGTCTTTTATCGATCTCATAAGTGATGGTGGTTGGAAGTTAAAATTTCAAAGCACCTGCTTATTTTCGTTTTGGCTTTCTACATATACAGAATATCCAGAACTTTCTAGCCAAGCCCTCAATTTTTTAATGCCTTTCAGTACTACATACTTATGTGAAACTGGATTCTCAGCTATGACAGCGATGAAAAACAAATATCAAGCATTGCTTAATATTGAGTCGGATCTTCGTCTTAAACTTACCAAAATTGAACGAGATATTTCTGCCCTGGTAAAAAGTAAGCAATCGCAACCTTCACATTAATTATTTCATTTATGAGAAGGTTGCAATTGCAAATTGTATAATTACAATGATAGCCAAGGGTGTAGTGGTGCTAGGGCACACCAGGGCACGTGCCGGTACTTTTTTGACTAGCAGTGCGCTGCCCTGGCACTTTTCTTAGTTCAATAATAAATACATTTATTTTACTTAAAACATAGATAGTTTTTTTTGCGTACAACTCGCACGCAACAAATATAGTGTATAGCGCAAAATAACGTTATACACTTTTAATTTAAATTTAAGCGTAATATAAATACTTTCAAATAAATATTTCAAGATTTTGAACTATTGGTTTTATTTTGTTTACCGTAAGCACCCGTAAGCACCGTAAGACACTTTTATTTAAGGACTACAAGGGGTGTAGGACTCGTTTTTCCAAAAATATTTACTTACAGGTACGCCATCATATTGTCTACTACATAACGGGACAACGTCTTAAAAAGGTTGGGAACCACTGCTCTATGTGATTACCTCCTGTTGAATAAAGAAAAACTAATGTAGTGATAAAACATGCTTTATAAGTCTGAACATTACCTCATTTTTATTCCCAAATATTATCGTAATAGAAAGTGGTCTCGTTCATTTTTCTATAGATTGTCATTTCGGTAATGATTCCACATTGCCGCAATGACGTATTCATTACCGAAATGACTGATTTTAATTTTCTGATGGTTTTCCTTTAAATTTTGTTACAGCGGGTTAAAATGGAAAATGGCAAAAGTGAAAAAAGTTAGAAAAGATAGAAATGCATGTGAAAAACTGCAAAATTAAGCAAGAGGTAAAAAATTTCGGCAGAAAATGTCTGAAGCTGATTTAGAGGAAAAACGGAGAAAAGACTGAGAACGATATCATAAGAAAAAAAGAACTGGGACTGATAATAAGTATAAAGAAATGTGACGCAAGAGATAAGCGTATTAAGCGGAAGAAGTGGAGAGTCGCAAGAGCTACATACAGAAAAAAAAAAACAGATTTTGAAGGTAGACACAAGAGACTTGTTGAATCAAAATACACCATTATTATCGGACAATGAAGAAATTCCTATAAATGTAGAACAATTAACGGGTAGTTCTAAAATAATGCGTGGTAGAAGGAAAGTGCGGCGTGACCGAGCACAAGCATACAGACGTTTGTGCACAGCTGAAGACAAAAATTTTAAACTTAAAAAGGTTGTAGCTAAACATAGAAAACGGTTGTGTAGACTGTCGACTCAAACGACAAATAAAAAAAAGTTGACACCAAACACTAAAGTCAACCGAATGACTAGAGGCTATAAAATACCAGCTCAAGTTAAAAAACGATTATTGTTTGGTGAAGTATTGGTACACCAGCTCGAGACTAATATAAGTAAAATAAATAATGAAAAGGAGAAACAAATACTAAGAAAAGTAGTTAGTGGTAATATTTTGAAGAAATATCGTCTTATTGGTGAAGCAAAGACACTAACTAGCTACAAAATGCATAAAAAGTTCCACGGCAGTGTTCAATTCACACAGTATGAAAGAAAGAAAAGAAACCAGAAATAAGATCAAAAAGCAGAAAACACTGCTGTAAGATTCGCTGAAAAACCTTTACCTTTCATTTTTGGTATTAATATAGGCTTTTAAACAAAATAACGTACATTACCGAAATGACACTATGCATTTCCGAAATGATATTACGCAGTACCGAAATGACATTGTACATTACTGAAATGACTTCTTTAATTATAGAAATACTAGAAGGCTTTTCAATTTTGATCGCTGCTAACAATAGATATGCATACAATATCTACGTAAGTACAATATGCAACTTATTTTATTTTAGAAAAAACATATTTTTGTTTTCGAAATACATTTTGTCACCCTCTAAATTGTTTTTCGGGTTCCCTCTCTAAATCACCCTGCGCTCTTTTATCGCACCTACCTTTTTGCGTTGTTGGTTATGGGGAATCCAACCCCTTTGGGTAAAACCTACGTCCACCTCGGCCCTGGCTCGCTGCAGTGGAGAATGGCGTGACAGTCCGCTATATCCGAAAAGTTTGAGGGTGGCTCCACTGGGTTTACTTAACGAGGTGAAGGGGAAGGATTCCGGGGAAAGCACGAAACCCAGAAAGCGTTGCTTGGCAAAAAGGTAGTTTATTTACCTTAACAGTAATCACCCAAAATAAAAGTATAAACACAAAGAAAAAGAAAAGGGGGTAACATAAAACGCTTACACAAAACAAAAAATGGGGGGGACGCTACGGCTGGGCCGCCCACGCGCTACAAGGCGGTCAACTCTTCGCGAACGACGTAGTGCACTAAGTCCCTCGCTTCCGCTACTTGTGTTCGCCGCCGCGGTAGGGTAGCGAACCCTTACACTCTTACAACCGAATAATAATACGTAAATAGACCGGGGGGGGGGGGGGGGGGGACAAGACGCAAGGGGACACACAGAAGTCAAAGAAACACAAAAAAAGGTTGATCGTGCGCTCTCGTGCGCGGTCGGTCCGCGTCACGAAGTCTGGTGTAATGTGAGCGAGAAGGGTACAAAATTCGTGGTGGCCGCTTCCTGCCCGTCCGTCGCTCGAATGCGGGGGGTGGTGGGGACGGATGTACGTCACGGACGCCTCGTGGTCGTCCGCCTAGGAATCGCACGAGTGTCGGCCTGATACGCCGTGGCCTGCCGCCTCTAGGTGTTATCGGGTGCCTGAGGGATACCCGGGTTACCTATAAAGGTATGGCATTAATACCACCCGAAACAGAAGGGAGTTTAGGGAATGACTCACCCACGAGATGTGCTGTGGGTGTAAGTAGGTGGAGCTGAACGCTTTATTCGGGCACTGGGCCGCTCTCCGGTCGCTCACACAGAATCGCTGGAGGTTTAGGGTCGATGGGTGGGCTCTTTTGGTCCTGAATCACAGATGCCTCGTCACAAACGAGCACTAAAAGAGCCACTCAACCCGCGTTATACTTAGCTACTGATCGAAAATCCGCGACGATCGACGCGCGTAGTTAGGCAAAGGGGAGGGGGTATCTGACGCTTTATTGTAACGGTGTCTTCTGGAAAACTACCCGTTACAATTTTGCAAATTCTCCCAATACCTGACGCATACCAATATATATATATATATATATATATATATATATATATATACAGGGTCCGTCTTTTCACCTCCCGTCTTCAATAGCTCAGTTACTAATTGAGTTCGGATTTTTATAAGACTTTAGTTGCTTTCTAGGGTGTATTTCAGGAAAATATTTTTGATTATACAGGATGTCCCAAAAAAGTGTGACGTCATCATGATGTATATTTTTAGATTGCATGGTATATTTTTTATCACTTATTTGGGTGCCTCTTATAGATGCCTAGATACCCATAAAATTTGATTGAAATCGGTTTAGTGACATTAGCACAAAAAAAATAAAAACTGAATAAAATCAGTTTTGCACCATTGGTTAAGAAAATTAATAAGGGATAAAAATAGTGCCTCGTTAATAAAACCATACAAGGTACTCATTAAATAAGGTCTGACAGTTGCGTTAACCAAGTTTCATTGATATGCATTATACAGAGTGTCCAAAATTTAGTGTCAAACTTTCCAAACTTTAAAGCACTTTATTTTTCTTATTTTAAATTGGAACCCCAGTATATTTTTATGTAATTTCATGCGGAATTGAAAGACAAACATTTTTCCTAATTACAACGCTATCTCAATTCCTAACACATTCAAAGATATTTGCAGAAAACTCGTTTTATCAACAAATCCAATGGCCATATTAATTAATCAAAATCGAAGGTGGGTTGGAAAAACAATTTATTGACATTAAAGTTTAACAAAGTGACAAGAGCCAATGTTGACTGTAGTAATATAAAAGTTTAAAACTTTTTTAGCTAAGGTCGTTATACCCAAGATACAAAATTTATTGCTTGTCATGGAAAATATGATTTTCATAATATGACAAATATTATGACCTATATTGACACATGTGGATGACTTTCATATTCGCATTTCAAAATATTACATTCAACCTGTTACGAAGAGTGGCAATGTCATTTCATACTCGTCTTCGTTTGTGCCTTCAAGAGGGCGGAAGACATATCGAACATAAGTTCTAGCAATTAATAAATTTTAGAAATGCACAGTTATGTTATGCTTTTATGAAATTTTATTACTAAAACTATTTTTTTATACAAAACTTAATACTTTTACGATGTGTAATAGGTTTAGACGAAGATCTGTGAAACCTTTAATACTTTCGAGATATTAATTGTAACTACAAAACATATTATGTCAATAAATTGTTTTTCAAAGTCACCTTCGAGTTTTATTCATTAAAATGGCTATTGGAATGGTTGATAAATCGAGTTTTCTGCAAATAACTTTTAATGTGTTAGGAATTGTGATAGAGTTGTAATTAGGAAAAATGTTTGTCTTTAAATTCCACATGGAATGACATAAAAATATACAGGATCTCCAATTTAAAATAAGAAAAATAAAGTACTTTAAAGTTTGAAAAGTTTGACACTAAATTTTGGACACTCTGTATAATGCATATCAATAAAACTTGGTTAACGCAATTGCTAGACCTTATTTAATGAGTACCTTGTATGGTTTTATTAACAAGGCATATTTTTATCTCTTATTAATTTTCTTAACCAATGGTGCAAAACTGATTTTTTTATTTTTTTGTGCTAAAATCACTGAACCGATTTTAATAAAATTTCATGGGTATGTAGGCATCCATAAAGGGCACCCAAATAAGCAACAAAAAATATACCATGCAATTTAAAAATACACATCATCATGACGTCACACTTTTTTGGGACACCCTGTATAATCAAAAATATTTTCCTAAAATACGCCTCGGAATGCAAGTAAAGTCTGCAAAATATCAAAATACTAACTCAATTAGTAACTGAGCTATAGAAGATGGGAGGTGAAATGACGGACCCAGTATATATATTTTTAATTTTGTTACTTTCTTTTAGTTTAAACAGAATACATTAAAAAAATATGTATTTTAAATTAGTTGAAAAGACAAACAAAAACTTATACAAAAAAATAACATATATACTGGGTGTTTCATTGCACTCTAATACTCTAGTATTACTCTGTGGACTTTTATCTCGAGGTCATCAAAGAAGTTAATACAAACACATTTCATATTATTTATGACAGACATATTGATAGGTAAAATACATGATTAAAATTGTAACTTTAGTTTCGTAACCTATTTCAGTGAGGGCAGTAGTTCAGGAGTCTTTGGTTTATTTTGGTATAGACACTTTTATGCATCAATTTTCAATTTAATGGCCAGAAAAGAACTAAATTCCATTTAAAAAAATTAAATTAATTGATAATAAGTACAATGGCGCAAATACCATAGTTACGCAGTTGCCACGTTTTTGATGTTATAAAAGGCGCCTAGTAAAGATAATTATACACGATCAACATTCAGATGTCACAACCACCGCTAAAAATGTGTTGTTTTTATACAAAATATACAAAACCGGTTCTCCTGCATACAGTGTTCTTAAAATAAATAAAATACAAATAAAATGTTTTGAAATCCTCGCGAAATGTTGACTACGCACTTCTACCTCCTTTCCTAGACGATTTAACACATAAAACATTATGACATCCAATTTTAGATGTCACAACGTGTAAGGATGTCAAAGAGATATTAAAAATTTCATGAACGGATCTCACAATGATAGGTGGATATATCTATATATATACAGGGTGTAACAGAAATACGTGTGTTAATTTTAAACATTGGTAGAACTCGTTATATAAAACATTTTTTCTATATGTTTTTTTTTCCAAATCTGCAGGGTTTTTTTATATTTTTTTGCCCCCTAATTTTGACCGAACGAACCGTTCTCAGGTACTGTCACTATAATTGTCAAGTGAAGTTTATTTCAAAATGCCAAATTTTTCTAATCAAGAATTAACAGATATTGTGTTGGTATATGGCCGAGCTTTTGGAAATGCCGCAGAAGCCCGTAGATTGTACAGTGCACAATATCCTAAACGTGTTTTGCCTATGAGGCAATGATGCACCTTTATGACACCGTTGCCATCACAACAAACGATTTTATCGCTGCACACCTTTAACCATAGGCGGGTATGCGTTTTAGTAGATAAACTAGAACATATTTTAAATCAGTTTAACGTTGGTTTTTGAAAAAAAAACATATAGAAAAAATGTTTTATTTAACGAGTTCTACCAATGTTTAAAATTAACACACGTATTTCTGTTACACCCTGTATATATATATGTTTAATTTTGTTACTTTCTTTTAGTTTAAACAAAATACATTAAAAAAATATGTATTTTAAATTAGTTGAAAAGACAAACAAAAATCTTATACAAACAAATAACATATATACTGGGTGTTTCATTGCACAGTATTACTCTGTGGACTTTTATCTCAAGGTCACCAAAGAAGTTAATACAAACACATTTCATATTATTTATAAGAGACATATTGATAGGTAAAATACATGTTTAAAATTGTAACTTTAGTTTAGTAACCTATTTCAGTGAGGGCAGTAGTTCAGGTAGTCTTTGGTTTATTTTGCGCCTAGCTAAAAAATCTGCAGCAACTATAAGTATAGTTAGTACTATAAGTATAGGATATAGTCCTGTTAGATCAGAATACATACAAAATGTATCTTTACTTTTAATATCTTGGTAATATATCCATTTGGGCCATATATTAATCTAGAGAACAGTGCCATGCAAATTTGAAATACCCAACATATAAAACACCATATAAAATAAATATGGTTTTAACTGAAATTTGTATTATTTAAATCTGGTGTCCTACCTTCTTTTACTATCCTCAATGCTCGAATTATAAAAACTTTATCAATTTCTTGTTGAGAAGGCTTTTCATTATCTAAACAGATGTCTTTAGCTTTATCACCAAATATTTCTAATACTTTTATACGATAATCTATTGTTGTTGATACTGAATTTCCAGTCAACACTAAATTTTCTAAGCAAGGCAAATCCCCTATACAAGATATATTTTCAACTTCACTGATCATATTTGAGCTCAAATCCAATGTTTCAAGCGAATAGAGCTTAGAAAATCCTTCTAGACTTGTAATAAAATTTTGGGACAAGTTTAATGTCAAAATATTACCTAACTTAGTGTGTAAATTATTGCATGTAGATATTAAATTTTCTGATAGAAATAAATGTTTTAATTTTGTTAGGGATGATAAATGTGTTAGCGTCGTTATCTTATTCTCACTTAAAATTAACGTTTCTACATTAGGCACTAATTTTATGGTTTCGTCAATTGTGGTAAGCTGATTACCACTAAGATCCATAAAGGTTATTGATGACCACACCTAAAATTTAAAATAAATAAATATAAGTTAAGTGGAAACAGATCCCCACTTACTTGAGTACTATCTGTACCAGTTTTATGTAAAATATCACATTGAAGGACTTGCGAAACAGCCTTAATATCGGTGCTGTGAACAATTAAATTTTTCACTGTATTTCGTAGAGTTCCTAAAGCCTTGACATTATCTAAACACTGCTCAAGGATTTCTAGTACTCCTAAGTTCTGAAATAATATATAACTAGTGATAAAGATTAATAAGGAAAAATAAGGTCTCCAAAGCGCTCGGACTGTAGGGAAACGTTTGGCGCGGCTGTTGGCCACACTGCCCTGTTTGTCGCTTCCCCACTTTCAAGCAAACTTGGCACCAGCGGCAGCAGAAAGCTGACGCTCCATTACGAACGACTGTTGAGCAAAATCTGAGAGTGGGGGAAGCAACAAAGACGGCATGTGGCAAACAGCTGCGCCAAAAGTTTCTCAGCCATTCCAGCGTTATGGAGACCTTATTTTTGGGATTACCCAAAGTATGTTTTTGATTTGCATAATTCCATGATTATATTTTCCCATTTTTTATTAAAGAAATTTTAAAAATAATAATGTTGGCAGCACATGCCTCATAACTTGAATTTTAAAATTTATTTAGGGTCATAAATTATTCATTTATCTTACTAACCTTAAATGAGGAAAACTCGATAGATAACTTATGTGGATTGATATTGCTTGAAACATGCGATGTTGATTTTCCTTTCACGGTCAATTTGTTTAATTGCGAACAAAAATCTAGCACGTGACATAGATCATAGCATTGTTCACGTTGCTCAATTTGTGGAAATGGATTTTTGAAACACTCACTTATGGCATGAAGCTAAAAAATAATCAGTCATAAGAAAGAAAAGGAAGTGAAAGTAAAAACTTACCTCTAAAGGAGTAAAAGTATATTGTTTGCTGGTTGTCAAGATATTTTCTGCTTCCTTGTAGAAGTGTGACGATAGTGATTGTAATAAATAAAAGGTGTCATGTAAATAAAAATGTAAAAATTCGATAAATATCCACGGCATTGTTCTCTTCAAGTAGTTTAATACATATTGTAGGTATCCTTCAAGGGCCTTTCTCCTAGTTTCGATGAAGAGTGGGCATTTGTTCCTAATAACTTTTTTCGGTGGTAAAATATCCTTAGACAATCCATGATCCAAAACAAGCTGATTATGCAAGTCAAAGAACTCACTGTACCGATGTAGCACTGACCATTCTATATCCGCAACTTTAACAATTATTTTGTAATAAATTATTGTGTTGAGCTCTTCACTACTAGGTATTTCAATTGTTGTCTCGTGTTGATGTAACCAATAACATGCCATTTCGGAATTTGTACAATAAACTTTGGATTGCAATTAAGGTTACGTCATTGTTGCAGGTAAATATTGTTGCTCATAAGCATTGCTGCTGATGTCAACGATTAATATACATAGTAAATTCTTACATTATTTACCTACAGCTGTTAATTGGCATTTGAATGATTTCAATGCCACAGCTACTGTCAAAATTAACTAACGCGGCAAATTTAAAAATCACATAGATACTGTCATCAAGCCGAAGTTTTAAAAGTTCGTTCATGACAATGTATCTCAAAAACTGATGTCAATACGTTTAATTGACTGTAATTGTTTGCTACCATTAGATACATATTTTGAGATAATGGAAGGTAATCGGACTGCACGACTAAGCAACTCTGATTCCAAATTTGATTAGTCTGTACTGCTAGAACCACCAGAGGTGCAGAGATGAATACGTACCTCCTCGATCGATCAGTTACTAGCGTTAGAAATTAAGCTTTGGAGACGGAACAAATTTTGTGTAGTAAAAATTGATTAGCAATAGAAATATTTACTTTATTTTTAACACAGAAATATTTCCAAAACATTTACTGTTGAAAACACAAGTAGGTCATATTAATTGGTTCCAATATTCTAACAAAATAATGTGCTGGAAAATAATGACATTATATACTCGTATGACAAAGTGGGCAAAATTTCCTTAAAGTGATATATTTTTCAAGTGCTACATGATGACAAGTCTTGCAATTCCACTGTGGCATATTGCGGTCCAAAATCGGTTCTCCTGAAACTATACAAGTTGCGTAACTTGCGTTGCAACTTGAGCACACAGTAGTCCTAAAAAGAAGTATATCAAGCACAAATAAATCACGGAGCATTTTCTTACCAATCAAAAATAGTATCGTTACAATTGAAGCATTTTTTCTTCCTCAAGTTATTGACGGACGGCTCATGGATACTGAATATATCAAAGGTCAACTTGGTGCAATCCAGTAATTCATTTTCTGTTAGCTGAAAATTCATATGAATTGACAAGTCAAAAATGTATGGATAACGCATATAATCATGGCAAAGACTAATGTAGTATTGATTAAGCTGTGGCAATTATGATTACAAAAGTGGAAGACGTACCGGTAAGGTTTTTAATTTTATGAATGCGGTAGAACAAATACAATAAGCTTCATATTGACATGCTACTAAAGCCAATAACGAATATATTTCGAATTCGTCTATATAATTGGTGTAATCTTGCAATTTATATGCAGAATTCATAGCTTCTTTTAATTTATTTGAATATAGTTGTTGATGTAGGAGTATGAGGAAATGATATGCTTCAGCGCCTTTCCATATATTATCGTAGTGATATAAATCTCCTAAAACAATGTTGTGAATTAAAACAAATTTCAACAGCCATGTTAATATGCACCTGTTTTATGATTTTCCATTAATAATGCTGAATAGACGAACAGCTTTTTGGCATTGATCAAATCTTTGTTCACTTTTTTTGATTCTTCCATGGCTAGCTGAAAAATAATTATAAAGGCACACAAGTAATTACCTCTACGAACAAACAAACCTTTAAAGCTAGCTCGGCAGCATTATTGTAATGTTTTGCTTGAAGATTAATTTCAACTGCATTGGAAAGCATATTGCGGTCTACTAAATGAGAAGTGTACCTTTTAAACAGTACACTGATTTGTGGTAAATCATAAGTTTTTGCGAGATCTATTGCCTGATCCCATTTATTATGCAAAATGCACAAATCAACTGCAGCTTTAATGTTTCCCAACTGAAATTTAACAAATGCAATACAACAATATAATCAAATATACAGAGTGACCATCAATGATTGTAGTCAACTCAAATTTCCCGCCGAAAAATTTGGACAATTTCTTCTCTCCAATATTATCCAAGTAACAAATTAACTAAATTTGACAGTAGAAGCATCATGCGTCGTATGTTTGATGCAGCAAAATATAAGCAATCTAAAGGTTTTTCTTTTCATATTTTCTATTGTACCAATTTGTGCATTTTGTTGCCTTCCTATCCAACCACAATCATTGTTGCTCACTCGTTACATATTACCTTGATCAATGCTTTGATGGCAACCGAATAAACGGCGTCGGCAGCAAACATGTCAGCAATATTTTGTAATAACGGATCTCCATCTGGAAGTGTTTCAATCATTTCTTGTAGTGAATTATAATCTTCCAAATGATAATAGCATTCAATCATTTCGGCACGATTCTTTGCAAATTCATAGTATTCAATAGCGCCATTCCTGATAAAATCGGAAATTTACGAACACAAATTCTAGACAATAACGTCAATATTACCAATTGTTGAACTGAGCAAAATAATCAGCCGTAGAATTATATGCCATTTCCAATACCACATCTGGTGCTGATACGCCGTTTTTCATAATTTGTATCACACGAAACCAGTCCCCCAAAGTCTGACGCAGTATAAGGGCCAAATCTCTGAAACATACAAATCTGGTGTTTTTCAGAGCATATCTACAACCCTATTAGGTTCACCTTCTGTCTGAATCGATGTAGTATTTTTCAGCCTCGTCAAATTGTTTAAAATATGTGGCAATAGTTGCTTTAGAAATTGAGTCGTTGTTGATACCGTGCACCTTCTTTATGAAGAGAATACCACAGTAATCCAAAGAACGAATAAATGCCGACTCTGCTACTGCTAAATTGACCTGTTTCAACGCAGCTTCTGCTAATAACCTCCTAAAAATGTGAATAATTACATAGTTACAGAAACCATTGAACATCATTGAAATCGGCATGTTTCAATATACCGTTTAGATGACAAACTCGAACAGAAACTGTTCTTAAACTGGCATTTTTGTGTCACTCATTGCACACATCTAAAATATTATAATTATAATTTTTTTATCATATATTTTTTTTTAATATATTTAAATCCTACAATCTGTCATACGAAATGTAGCAGACGGTTAGGTGTGTAGCAGGCAGACGCGCTGAATCCTCCCATTGGAGCATCCTGCATTCACTGTCATCCTCAGTACAACAGATCTTTTGGCGTTCTTCTTTTTAATCTTGAGCATTTGTTTCCAGCATTGTCATCTATGAGTTTGTTCACCATTTTTTGTTTGGATGGATTTTTAGGCACTATTTATATGCCATTCCACCTGCTTTGATGGCTTGTTTTACCGTAGGGTGTCGAGGTCTTTGTGTAGCCTTTTATTGCTTATGTACCCTGGGACTTCTGTGATTGTCCATAGCGTTTTGGATTGGTACATCTGCAGAATGTCCACATTTGATTTTGCAGCCGAGCCCCATAATTGGAGGCCGTATGCCCATTTCGGTTTGATGACATTTATATATTTGTAGTTTATTTGATAAGAGATTTAGATTTTCTGTTTAATAGCCAGTCGTTTAATAGGTTAGTCGGCGGTCCAGAATCATTCCCAGGTATTTGGCCTCCTCGGCTTGAGGGGTTTGTGCGTCATTTAGTATGACTGGTGGAGATGTGTCCTTATGTGTGGTAAATGTTACCTGGATAATTTTTGTTTCGTTACCCTTAATTCTCCAGTCTCTTAGCCACTTTGAGATATTGGTTAAGCTGCTCTGCAGTTTGTTTGATGCTATTTTGGGGTCACTCTCTCTTGCAAGGATAGTTGGGTCATCCGCAAAGGTTCCTGTAGTTATACCTGCCATTTCCGGTAGATCTGCGGTGAATATTAGGTACAGAATCAGTCCTAGCACGCTCCCCTGTGGGACGAGGGCTTGGATTTCATGCAGTTTGGAAGACCCATCACCATGTTTCACAAATAAATGTCTGTCTTTAAGATACGATTGGATGAATATAAAGGAGTTTATTGGCAGAGAAGTTCTGATTTTGTAGAGTAATCTGGCATGCCATACCTGGTCAAAGGCCTGGGTTATGTCTAGCAAGGCTGCGGTGCAGAATTCTTTCTGTTCAAAGGCTAATGATATTTTGTCTGCCAGTCTGTGGACTTGTTCAATGGTACTATGTTTGCGCCTCAACCCGAATTGGTGATTAGGGATTAGTGTTGCTGCTAATATGAGGTTCCAGCCAGGGAACCAGTCTTCCAGGGAAGAGTCTAATAGGGCGGTAAGATTTTATCTCTTCAGTCTCTTTCCTAGCTTGAGTACTAGCTTTATACAGCTGAGCCAGGAAGGTGATACCTTCATCAGGTATCACCCTGGGGCCTAATTTTGCTCTAGTTTCTTTATAGTGCCATTGACTTCGTTTTTAGTGGCTGTTTTTAGAGGAGGGTCCAGTTGATATATTTGGCTAATGATGCATGAGACATCGCCAGATTTGGTCAAACCTTCGTCTGAATTCGGCGTAAAAACTGATTTTAGATGATCGGCATAAGCCCATAAGCTGTCATTTTTATGTATTGGGGATTGGAATAAGATAGGCTGTTTGAGCCTCTTGGTCGCCTTCCATAGAGCGTAATCTGTCGATGCTGTCGCATCTATGTATTTTAGGCACCTCTGTACTGATTCGTTACGGTCCATGCTGAGGAGTAGCTTATGTTCAGCCGTGAGGGTGTTAGTCTATTTTTGTCACCATGGTACCTTGTTTGCAGTCATCTTTTCCTGGCTCTTCGTTTTTCTGCTAGCTTGGCCTTTATGGGCTGTGTGTAAAGACAGTCTTCTTCCGGTTTAGGGGAGTTTACACTAAGGGAGGCATCCCATGCTGAATTTTGCACACAGTGATTAAAGTGCTCCACTACTTCGGTAAGGTCAATTTCATTTTTGAACGGCAAGTTAACGTTTATGGTGGCAGCCACTAGCTGCTTAAATAGCACCCAGTTAGTTTTTCGGTCATGCAGTCTACATGCTTTGACCCGTTTTGCAATTTGTTTGTTTAGCGTAATTAGAACTGGGGAGTGGTCAGATGACAGGTCACAGGGTCACAGGGTACATGTTAGATACATGGGTCCTTTACTGACGCAGAAGTCAAGAATGTCGGGATTTTTCTCGAGTGCGAGGGCCAGTAAGTTGGTTTGCCAATCTAAAATATGAACTTGTTTTTCAAAGTTTGAAAACAAGCAGGACTTCTTGGAAAGAATTATTTTTTTATGCGATATCAAAAATAAAAAAGTTTCTCCTATTGGTAACTCAATCTGGGGACATACTGTACACCTAATATTTAATTGTAAATCAAAATCTGTATCTCCTTAATTTGTAAATGATATTTATTTTGCAACCGGTTTCAACCTGCAGTTCAGATTATCAGCCAAAAAATGTCAAGGTGTGCACAATAACTATAATGTTATTGCTAATACAGACACTTGTAAACTATACACACATAGACCATATAACATGAAAACCCATTATAACATTACAGATATTTTTGTTATGGTTTCATCCATTTTAGATACCAGTTATTATAATATATTTTATTGTTTTCTTCTTAATTGGAGTACTTACTGGTAGTTATATAGTAAGAACTTTTCTTGTTTTTATTACTTTATTGTGTCTTCTTGACCTTACTAGCTAGTTTTGACTATATTTAGCCATCTTCAAAGGTTAATTCTGCAATATACAGAGTGATTCAGACCACCCGTCCCAGGCATTTTTCTCGGTAATGTGACGTCTTAGAAGTTCGGGAAAAAAATCATAACAAAAGCCTACCTGAAGTATTTAAAGGAGGTTGTTTCGATTTCTGGAAGTAACCGGAAGTAGGCGTAACTGCATTTAACTTCAGAATTTTAAATGGGAACCTAGGTCGTATATGACATCGTTGCATAGGTATTTTAAAAAGAAACATATTTTGTAAGAAAAGTTTTTTTGTAAATGACATACTTAACGGAATAAACACTAATGTGTTGGGCAACCAGCCCAGGGCATGTTCTCGAAAGTATGACGTCATTGAGGTTAAAAAAATGCATAACACAAGCCTACCCCATGAATTTAATGGTAGTAGTTTTGTTTCTCGAAAATCATAGAAAGTAGGCATAACTGCACTTAGAATTCAAGTATTTTTGTAAATAAAATACCTTTTAATAAATCGTTTAAATCGAAAAATCAATTATAAAAATCGAATAAAAATCGTTTATTTCTGGTTTCTCTTAAACAAAATAGTTTCTTCTAGAATGGCTTAGGTTCCCATTTAAAATTCTGAATTTGAGTACAGTTACGCCTACTTCCGGTAACTTTCGAGAATCGGAACTACGGCCATTAAATTCATCGGGTAGGCTAAGTCATGCTACTTTGTTTAGGAACCTCTATGACGTCATACTTTTGGGAACATGGTCTAGGCTGGATGCCCGACACATTAATGTTTATTCCGTTAAGTATGTCATTTATAAAAAACTTTTCTTACAAAATATGTTTCTTTTTAAAATACCTATCCAACGATGTCACATACGACCTAAGTTCCCATTTAAAATTCTGAAGTTGAGTGCAGTTACACCTACTTCCGTTTACTTCCGGAAATCGAAACAACCTCCATTAAATTCTTCAGGTAGGCTTTTGTTATGATTTTCTTTCCCGAACTTCTAAGACGTCACATTACCGAGAAAAAGGCCTGGGACGGGTGGTCTGAATCACCCTGTATATTTAAATATAAAAATTATATTAAAAATAATTTTGTGTTTCATGTGGTGTATATTGTGTATTTTAATTTTATTTTACTTACTTTTTGAGTTTAATATATTTGATATTAGATTAGATTTTTATATAAATGTTTTGACTTTTTAATAATTACTTTATTTGTCAAATTTTGTAGTTTATGTTATTACTTGAGGTTTTAATTTAGATTCTGTATATAGTGGTTTGAAATTTAGTTCTGTTTGGTCGTTTAAACATAATAAAGGAAAGAAAAGAGAAATCAAAACAAGAATTAAAGAATATATCAGAGACAAAACTATATCAAATTTTGGAAAATATTTACATTTCAACAACCACACCTTCGACATAAACACCAACACAAAATTATTACGCAACACTAACAAAGGACTCAAAGAAATTTTATTAGAGGCATATGAAATAGATAAATTAATAAATACAGGACCTAATACAATATGTTTAAACGACCAAAGAGAACTAAATTTCAAACCACTATATAAATTTTTAAATAATCCTTACACAATGTAAATTAAAACATCCAGTAATAAGTTAAACTTCAAAATTTGACAAATAAAGAAATTATTAAAAAGTCAAAACATTTATATAAAAATCTAATCTAATATATTAAACTCAAAAAGTAAGTAAAACTATATAAAAATACTAATGTATGAAATAAAGTTACGCACATTTTAAAATTTTCAAAATTGTTTTTTTATTGTTCACGACAATTGTTTCGCCACACTGTGGCTTCTTCAGGTGAAGAAATGATACATAAACTGGGTACAATTTGCTTAAGTAGTGTATTGATGGGGGTGGGGGGTACTATTAACAAGTTTTAGAAATATTGAGGAGCGGTGAATGATTGAAGTCCGTTTGGTAGTTAAGTAGGAGGCCGCTTAATTTCCTTTTGTTGATTTCCAGGCTTTCCAGGTGGTTAAGTTTCCTTCCTTTTTCTTCTTGATGGAGTATTTGGAATTTGGGGTCGAATGAATGTCCTTCCTCTCGTAGGTGGTTCGCGTACGTGGAAGAATTTTTATGATTAGTGAAACATTTTTGATGTTCCTCGATCCTTTCTGAGAAGGCACGACCTGTTTGCCCTACGTAAATCATTGGGCAGTCCCCACACGTCAACATGTAAACCCCGCTGCGGTCAGTTTTGATAATTGGACCTTTGTTATTTTTATTATCCTACCTAGGTTGTTGTTTGTTTTAAACGAGACTTTCACATTTTTCTTTTTCAGGATGTTTGCAATTTTTAAGGATGAGGATCCTGAATACGTGATGGAGGCATCCTTCATATGATTTTTATCTTTTTCTCGTGGGTATATTAAGTTTGTAGTTCGTTGTTTAATTCTAGCTTTTAATATGGCAATTCCGGCAATTTGTTTAATTATGTTCAGTTCTTGTGTATAATTGAGTTCCGTCAGGTTGGTTCTCTTTATGTAATTTAATGTACATAAAATAACCCAACAAAAAAGTTCCAGACAAAATTAAAACAAGAAATTAGTCAAAGTAAAGCTTTATTTTCGGAGAAAGAAGAATATTTCCTCACCACAATGAACCCACAACCACCTAAATTGTACGGTTTGATACATAGATTACTAACCATCCCAAGGACGGAACTCAATTATACACAAGAACTGAACATAATTAAACAAATTGCCGGAAAAAATGGATTTCACGAAAACCTCATTGATACCATATTAAAAGCTAGAATTAAACAACGAACTACAAACTTAATATACCCACGAGAAAAAGATAAAAATCATATGAAGTATGCCTCCATCACGTATTCAGGATCCTCATCCTTAAAAATTGCAAACATCCTGAAAAAGAAAAATGTGAGTCTCGTTTAAAACAAACAACAACCTAGGTAGTATAATAAAAAATAACAAAAGTCCAATTATCAAAACTGACCGCAGCGGGGTTTACATGTTGACGTGTGGGGACTGCCCAATGATTTACGTAGGGCAAACAGGTCGTGCCTTCTCAGAAAGGATCGAGGAACATCAAAAATGTTTCAATAATCATAAAAATTCTTCAACGTACGCGAACCACCTACGAGAGGAAGGACATTCGTTCGACCCCAAATTCCAAACACTCCATCAAGAAGAAAAAGGAAGGAAACTTAACCACCTGGAAAGCCTGGAAATCAACAAAAGGAAATTAAGCGGCCTCCTACTTAACGACCAAACGGACGTCAATCATTCACCGCTCCTCAATATTTTTAAAACTTGTTAATAGTACCCCCCACCCCCATCAATACACTACTTAAGCAAATTGTACCCAGTTTATGTATCATTTCTTCACCTGAAGAAGCCACAGTGTGGCGAAACAATTGTCGTGAACAATAAAAAAACAATTTTGAAAATTTTAAAAACTGCGTAACTTTATTTCATACATTAATAATTATGAATTTTCAACAAATAAAAGCCACATCGATCAATCTATATAAAAATACATACACACAATACACATACACCACATAAAACGCAAAGTTATTTATAATATAAATTCTATATTTAAATATATATTGTAGAATTAACTTCTGAAAATGGCTAAATATAGCCGAAACTAGCTAGTAAGGTCCATAAGACACAATAAAGTAATAAAAACAAGAAAATATCTTTATATACAGTATGTCTCCGAATTGAGTTTACAAAAGGGATTTTTTTCATTTTTACTTTTAAGTAAAAATGTTATTGGAATTATAATTCCTGCTTGGTGTGTAACTACCAGTTCAGTTATTAAAACTTTTTTTTACAGGGTGTTGGCATTTTTTTTTTTATATCTTACTTTGATACTAATTTATTATTTATTTACTATTTGCAAAAACGATGTAAAATTACATCTAACAACATATATAAAATTAAACAATCTCCCAAATGTAGAAAATTATACTGAAAATTTTAAAAATCGCCTACGAGAGGCATTTGCATAGATAACTATTGAAGAAATACAAAACAGTTTTCAGGAGTTCCACACCAGACTGGAACTGTGTGAAGAAAATGGTGGGGGAATGTTTAAATAATGTTATTTTTCTTAATAGTCAAAATTAGATATACAGGGTGTAACAGAAATACGTGTGTTAATTTTAAACATTGGTAGAACTCGTTATATAAAACATTTTTTCTATGTTTTTTTTCAAAATTTGCAGTTTTATTTTTATTTTTATGCCCTCTAATTTTGACCAAACGAGCCGTTCTCAGGTACTGTCACTATAATTGTCAAGTGAAGTTTATTTCAAAATGCCAAATTTTTCTAATCAAGAATTAACAGATATTGTGTTGGTATACGGCCGAGCTTTTGGAAATGCCCCAGAAGCCCGTAGATTGTACAGTGCACAATATCCTAAACGTGTTTTGTAACAGGCAATGATGTACCTTTATGACACCGTTGCCATCACAACAAAAGATTTTATCGCTGCACACCTTTAACCATAGGCGGGTACGCGTTTTAGTAGATAAACTAGAACATATTTTAAAACAGTTTAACATTGGTTTTTGAAAAAAAAAAACATATAGAAAAAATGTTTTATTTAACGAGTTCTACCAATGTTTAAAATTAACACACGTATTTCTGTTACACCCTGTATATTTTTTTTTAATTTATCCATCACCTTGTATAAATAAATCAATGTTTTAAAACTGAAATGGTAGTTTTAGACCAGGCAGAAATTTTAATTCCTATAACATTTTTACTTAAAAGTAAAAATTAAAAAAAAAACCCTCTTCTAAACTCAATCCGGGGACATACTGTATAACTACCAGTAAGTACTCCAATTAAGAAGAAAACAATAAAATATATTATAGATATTGTGCACACTTTACATTTCTTGCCTGATGATATATACAAATTTAGGAGGTACAGACTTTGAATTACAATTAAACGGTAAACCTCAATATGAGAAACCCGCATAATATATAATATTCCTATATAATAAAATACATGTTTTCAATAATTTTGACGAATTTATCCTCTTTTTAACTCTTTTTGAATGGTTAGTTACTTATCACTCACTCTGCATACTTCATACTAAATAATCACCATAATCTGGGATGAGGGTTGTCTTCAATAAATTCGGCAGCTTCATTGATACCAACTTTTTCTAACAATTGCCTTGTATCTCTCAAACTTTTGACTTCCAATTTTAAAAGGTAATCTTTGTTGGGTTTTTCAGGGTTTTCCATGACTTCGTCTAACAACACGGCCTCAATTTCTAAGTCCTATAATTCAAAACAAATATGGTTATGTAGTAATCGATCTTGAGAACCCATTTGTGTCGAAATCATCTTCATTCGTAGCTAGAAGAGCTACAAATGCAGACCTTTCCAGAATTGCTGAGTTTGGGATTTAATTAGTTTCTTTAAGAACCAACATAATTACATGAAAACTGCATATATATCCTGAACTGGAAATTGGTTCCTCTGGATTCAAACCTTTGAAAATATACATTCGGGTCTTTTCCATAATCGCTAATGATTGCGGATTATCAGTAGCCCAACACATAGCCCATACATCCTTGCGCTCAAGTTTCCCACCTTCACCAGTATTTAAACGGGTGCTATTTTCAGATATATCCAACACGGTCATAACCCCTGATACATCAATGATTGAAATTCGGCTGTAATAGAGGTGGTTAAATATGAGTAACTAGGCAAATAAGAGTTCTTACGAAGTATTACAGTTGATTGCTATTTTATGCGGACGTGTTGATAACCGATAACGGTTGCACAAAGCCGAATGTGGCAATGCGTAGTGTTGTAAAACACCAGATTCTCGCCCAATAATTAGGGCTCTGTCAGATGCTGCGATACAGCAAATTGAATCTGATGAAATGTGTGTACTGACAGGTACATCCGCATTTTGCTCAAGGTCTTGGATTACTTCAATCGCACCTGACGGATTGTCGTCTATGTGATATAACCGACACTTCATACGATGTGCTGAAATTGAACGGAACTTAACATTTTTGGAGCTTTAGTGTTTAAATCTCTTACATAATAAACCATAAGATTTTGGGGTTTTATATTGCCATATGTGGAAGTTATTCTTTGAAGCAGCAATAACATGTGTCGAATTAATCGCAACATATAACGGTTCAATATCAACATATTTCCCTATAAATTAAACTGATACAAATTTTGTTTTTGAAATATAAACTTTTACCATCAACGGGTGTTCCTAAGGTATTGCAAAGCAGCAATCCATACTGTCCACTAGAGTCTTCACCATCTGATTTAGTTACTAGCACACAATGATCGCCATATGCTGCAATTCCTAATAAAATAGGTACGTATCTTGAGTGACACTGCAAGATACATCATGAAATCAATGCTATAGGGTATTTTTTCCTATGCTTCCTAGTTTGTTAAATATAAATCTTACCTGATTATTAGTGGTATCCCAGAACGATATACACACGCCAGGTTTCTGTAACCTGCACGATGTGTACACGATAGTTTTCTTGAAATAGCACCACTTATAATCGGGACGTATATTTGCAAAATATACATACGAATCCACGGCTAATGCCACGCGCAACGATCCTCCCTCCCAAACGCAACAAGAAATCGAATGGCCAGGCACTTTCAGGGTTCTTAGGTGCTAGATTTTACATAAAAATAATTTCAATCGTATCTTCATACATTTAAAATGATACAAATATTATTTTTTATCAGAGAATAAAGGATTAAATTTAACAAGACCCTTGATAACTTTACATGATTGAAAATTTTCAGCTCTACAAAAAAGGTTTAGTGAAAATTTACTTACATCGCCAAATGGGCTATAAAACTGAACGACATTCCACTCCTTGTCGTTATCCATTTGTCTCCCAGCAACGGCTACAAGAGTTCCATTGTGATTCCAACTGCAGTAAACGGCATTCATATTTGTTTCAATGATAACAGGATCTAAGAGTAATTTTATCATCTATTGCATTTATAACAAATATCAAAGGCATACTTGGATCACTCTCGTTATACATAAGTTGCATGCGGCCAGTTTCATAACAAACAGCCAAACAAGGACAAATGGCATGCATGTAACCATGCTTACCATTATACCAATCTAAGCCAACAACCGGTGTATTCACGTCCATCATATCTAAGCACTGAATATCCAAGCGCATCTATTATAAATTTAAAAATAAAATTTTGGTGTTGAGCTGAATGTTTAATTTTTAGGTACATACAACAAAGTTTCCTTGATTGTCGTATAGATGAACTTGTCCATTTTGGAGACTGAACAATAATAACTTTCCATCTGGAGACCACTGAACGCCAGATAACTGAGTACTTTTTAACTCTTTGCCCCATATTCTGTTACCATCGACGGATCCCACTATAACTGCGCCATCTTCATATATTATACATATTTTAAGGCCATCGTAACTCCATGCCATACCAACAACTGTGGACTTCTTGCGATTGTTTATCATTTCCTCGTACCTAAGATTCGTTTTTATTAAATATAGGAACATAAGCACTGCACAATTGTTTACCATGCTCCTTTATAAAGCATCCAAACAATTATCACCCCATTTTGATCACTGCTTGTTAACTTTTTGTGACTCTCATTCCATGTTATAACTTGTATGCTTTCAGTGTGGCCCTCCAAAGTCTGGTTCATTGATAAATTACTTGACGCTGCCAACCCTCGGACTTTAATACCGCTCTCGCTTTCATTACCTGCAATAAATGTTAACAAAATAAGCCGCAAGTCGTATACATTTTTTCCCTGCGAGTCAATCTCCTAACTAGAATGATTACACATAAACAGTCCGGAAACTTCTTAACGTGAAAAGATGTTTTAGTGTAGATCACTAGTTGATATCGAGTGACATTCCACTTACTTTAATTGGAATTATATTACACAAAGTCCATGATGTGAATATACAAAACTATTTACCTGCATCTAATTTTAAAACTTTTAATAGTCCATCTTCACCACCAACAGCAATATATCCATCTTCTCTATTCCAAGCGATGCAGTGAAGTTTGGTGTTGTTCGGTATAGCAATCTATAGATAATATCAAAACCATTATTACATGTAACGCTGTGGTGAGGAGCACATTGAAACTATTCTAAATTGTTTTGAATTACTTATTTTGCTATAGACTTGAGGTCTTTCCGCCTTATTTTTATAATATATTTAGAATAAACACATATATACCTTTTTACTTAAATATATAAACATCTTGAATGTGACAAACAACTTCTGTTTAAAGTTGCATGTTAGTATTTACATGCAGACCGGTTGACATGGTAACGGGAAATGACCAAGAGGCAGTGTTGCCTGACTGCAATACTAAAAATATCGTACAATTTATTATACGGTAAATTACTGGCTAGGCAGATGTTATCTGGCTACCAGATAACGCTCTTAAAAGTAGAATTTCCCAAATCTCTTGACATATTTTACATATTTACAAATGGAGAAAACAACCGATATATTCTGTTTACCGAAATGATTCATTAGACACGACTTTTGGGTTGCATAATTACGTGGCGTCACAGACCACCAATATAAGACGCGTTGATTCCATGTTATAAGTTGGCAACAAGTTCTCAGCGGCATCTGAGATTTAACCGGCCGAACTATTTCGACCGCACGGCGAATGGCGCGCTTTTTCAAATCAGTGTTTTGGCCTTTGTAAATAGATATATTGAATGTTCCATATTATTTACATTCCCAACTGTTACATATGGTTATAAAAACCATATTAACATCAGAATAATGTAAATAATACAAAACATATAATATCAATCAAGTTTTTACAATTAAAGGACATACAAATACTATTAAACCAACACCTAATATGGAATTAAATATTTATTACACAAAATTGGGGACATGGGACATATACAATCAAAGCGGGAACATAGAATACATACAAGTATTGTACAAAATTCATGGCATATACATTCATATGTTACAAACCACTATGACAAACAATATATATGTGTAAAAACAAATGAAGTATATGAAATACATCTAGTTTTGGCAATATCATGTTTCGAACTATATGGTTCTCATCAGTACGATGCACTTTAGTTCTGATTTTTTAAAGACTAATAAATCTTGGGTGAATTTTTGTTCATAAAACATCAGTACTTTAGAAATCGTAGACACAAATCATGTGCCAAATTAAACAGTGTACAATCAACATGAAAAATATGAATACATCCAACACATAAAAGCAAATGTGGTTAAATCATGGCACATGCTTCGTCGAAAAGAATATATAACAAAATACAAAATATAAACTCTTCAATAAACATATCAAAAATTAAACTATTGTCTAAAACTGACAAACAAGAAAATATAAAATTTAAGTTAGTTTGTCATGCACAAAATATATTAATTTGCATTTGCAACTTGTGAATCCAAAAATTTAACTCCTGCCGGATCTAATTTATGTGCAACATTAGAAAATAGTTTTGTAAATGAAAATTTATATATGTCTTGTAATTTCGTATTTTTCTTATTTATAATCTTTTTCAATTTTGCAATTCTGACTAATTGCTCTCGATTAGTATTGTAGCATAATTTCTTTCTTGGACTTAACTGAGAAATTCGAGAAACGTCTAAAGATTGCAATAAAGTTCTCTAACCATGTTTAAATTTCTTTTGTAATTGAGATTCACCGCTATTTAAAGAAAAATTAAATTCTGAATTTAATGAACGTTTGGCTGGTAAAGTGGCCAAAACATTTGTATTGATGTAGGATGTACCTTGAACAGATCCTGCTACATCACGTATAGAAGGAACATCCTCACTGGTGGAAGGAATCTCTAGATTCGCTTCTACATTTGGAATTTGTTGTTGAGATTCAGTGCAATTTAAAGAAAAATTAAATTCTGAATGTAATGAACGTCTGACTGGCAAAGTGGGCAAAACATTTGTACTAATGTAGGATGAACCTCGAACAGATCCCGCTACATCACATATAGGAGGAATATCACCACTGGTGGAGGGAATGTCTAGATTCGCGGTAGGCTTTCGGCTTTCTGGGCCAAAAGTAATTCCGCGTTTTTATAATGTTTTACTTACTTTTTCGAAGAAAAAATACTGCACACTTATAAACTAACCTTCGAGGAGCCGTCCATGACGGCTCCTCGCTGTCAAATATAAGGTACAAACCAAATTATTAAATGATTTGTAACACGTCCATATTATATGGAAAGTTCAACTCCATGCTAAAGTATATTGGGTTGCATACTTCGTGGCGCATCCCCGATAGATGTGTCTTCCGATTCGATTCCTCGCGGCTGACATTTAAAAACAGAATATAAAATATGTGCATAATTTCATCCCTGCTATGTTTATCAACGACTGATTCACGTTGTATACAGCATAGATCGATTTCTACCAATGGTGATCTTTACCTAAAGGTATATTTTCCACCTATATGAATTCGCAAACCTGTGGTCGTTAAAACGGGGTGTGGAATAGATATATGCCATTAAATAATAATTATCTTATTATATAATATAATAATTATAACTAATAATTATATATATAATAATATTTACAATATTATAATTTTACTATAAATGTATTAATTTGCCTTGAACATAAAACCCACCTCTGCATGATTTCGGCTTCCTGGGCCAAATTAAATTAGGGGGTTCGGGATGATTCATGGCAATAACAAACACATCTTTGGAATCTGTGATTTTTTTTGCAATTTTATGAACTCAAGAAAAAAAATTTTTACCCTGAAAAAAACTTCCCCCTGCACGATTTCGGCTTCCTGGGCCAAATAAAATTAGGGGGTTCGAAATGATTCATGGCAATAACATGCACATCTTTGGAATCTGTGATTTTTTTCTAATTTTTTGAACTCATGAAAAATATTATTTACCTTGAAAAAAAACTCCCCTCTGCACGATTTCGGCTTCCTGGGCCAAATTAAATTAGGGGTTTCGGGATGATTGATGGCAATAACATGCACATCTTTGGAATCTGTGATTTTTTTTCAATTTTTTGAACTCATGAAAAATATTATTTACCTTGAAAAAAAACTCCCCTCTGCACGATTTCGGCTTCCTGGGCCAAATTAAAATAGGGGTTTCGGGATGATTGATGGCAATAACATGCACATCTTTGGAATCTGTGATTTTTTTGCAATTTTATGAACTCAAGAAAAAAATTATTTACCTTGAAAAAAAAACTTCCCCATGCACGATTTCGGCTTCCTGGGCCAAATTAAATTAGGGGGTTCGGGATGATTCATGGCAATAACATGCACATCTTTGGAATCTGTGATTTTTTTCTAATTTTTTGAACTCATGAAAAATATTATTTACCTTGAAAAAAAAAAACTCCCCTCTGTACGATTTCGGCTTCCTGGGCCAAATTAAATTAGGGGTTTCGGGATGATTGATGGCAATAACATGCACATCTTTGGAATCTGTGATTTTTTTTCAATTTTTTGTACTCATGAAAAATATTATTTACCTTGAAAAAAAACTCCCCTCTGCACGATTTCGGCTTCCTGGGCCAAATTAAATTAGGGGTTTCGGGATGATTGATGGCAATAACATGCACATCTTTGGAATCTGTGATTTTTTTGCAATTTTATGAACTCAAGAAAAAAATTTTTTTTAGCTTGAAATTAACTTCCCCCTGCACGATTTCGGCTTCCTGGGCCAAATTAAATTAGGGGTTTCGGGATGATTGATGGCAATAACATGCACATCTTTGGAATCTGTGATTTGTTTTCAATTTTTTGTACTCATGAAAAATATTATTTACCTTAAAAAAAACTCCCCTCTGCACGATTTCGGCTTCCTGGGCCAAATTAAATTAGGGGTTTCGGGATGATTGATGGCAATAACATGCACATCTTTGGAATCTGTGATTTTTTTGCAATTTTTTGAACTCATGTAAATTTTATTTACCTTGAAAAAAACTCCCCTCTGCACGATTTCGGCTTCCTGGGTCAAATTAAATTAGGGGTTTCGGGATGATTGATGGCAATAACATGCACATCTTTGGAATCTGTGATTTTTTTTGCAATTTTATGAACTCAAGAAAAAAATTATTTACCTTGAAAAAAAACTCCCCCCTGCACGATTTCGGATTCTTGGGCCAAATTAAATTAGGGGGTTCGGGATGATTCATGGCAATAACATGCACATCTTTGGAATCTGTGATTTTTTTTCAATTTTTTGAACTCATGAAAAATATTATTTACCTTGAAAAAAAAACTCCCCTCTGTACGATTTCGGCTTCCTGGGCCAAATTAAATTAGGGGTTTCGGGATGATTGATGGCAATAACATGCACATCTTTGGAATCTGTGATTTTTTTGCAATTTTTTGAACTCAAGAAAAAAATTATTTACCTTGAAAAAAAAACTTCCCCCTGCACGATTTCGGCTTCCTGGGCCAAATTAAATTAGGGGTTTCGGGATGATTGATGGCAAAAACATGCACATCTTTGGAATCTGTATTTTTTTGCAATTTTATGAACTCAAGAAAAAAATTATTTACCTTGAAAAAAAAACTTCCCCCTGCACGATTTCGGCTTCCTGGGCCAAATTAAATTAGGGGGTTCGGGATGATTCATAGCAATAACAAACACATCTTTGGAATCTGTGATTTTTTTGTAATTTTATGAACTCAAGAAAAAAATTATTTACCTTGAAAAAAAACTTCCCCCTGCACGATTTCGGCTTCCTGGGCCAAATTAAATTAGGGGGTTCGGGATGATTCATGGCAATAAGAAACACATCTTTGGAATCTGTGATTTTTTTGCAATTTTATGAACTCAAGAAAAAAATTATTTACCTTGAAAAAAAACTTCCCTCTGCACGATTTCGGCTTCCTGGGCCAAATTAAATTAGGGGTTTCGGGATGATTGATGGCAAGAACATGCACATCTTTGGAATCTGTGATTTTTTTTGCAGTGTTTTTAACTCAAGAAAAAAATTCTTACTGCATCAGTGGCGAATTTCATGTCATCGGTGGTCCAGTGGCAATGTGTTGCATCATGTGAGATGCATATCCAGTCACCATCTTGATAGTTGCGTTTATCATTTGTAGCATTATAAAATGTGTCTTTAGTCAGGAGATCCTAAGATTATATGACTGCCAGTTTGTGTTAGTTCATTTAACGTTATCCAGGGTGCACCACGAGGAGGCGAACTAACTTTACACCCTATGTAAATAGCACCCCATTGCACATGTGAGTGCTAAATTACTACAAGAAAAATATTTCAAAGAGTTCAACGGTAAAATAAATCCATTTAATGATGTTGTTTTTGAAAAGTCGAGATATGCTAGAGACACGAAAAGGAAGCTGTTGTAAAAGTTACCAGAAAAATGCAAAGTAAGTGCTGAACCCTTAACAGTTAGGGAAATTGAAAATATTGCAATGCATTATGACAAGTATATCACTCATAATGCATTTCTAACCTATCTTGGGAAATAAAATTTTCATTCGTGATATAATCTGACGAATACCACTCTTGGAATCGTGACTATTGATAGTCGCATTGGTTGATGCACACAACATGTTGTCAAATAATTCCACTCGTCTTTCAGACTCGTGGAAATATTATTTGACAACATGTTTCGTGTCCCAACTTAATCGATTATCGATAGTCATGGTTCCACTCGTTGTATTATATCTGATAATGATAATTGCTTTCAGGGCTGGCATTCATGGCACTGACAATTATCTAGGTCGACAATCATTCTGGCCTTGCCAACCCCAGGATAAACCCCGGCAATATCATATAAAAAAATTGAAAATTTTCCTTCCCAAGTAGAAATAGCATCCAGAATGTTGTTTCGATACATCCACTCCCCTACATATGCATTCACATGTGTTAAATTGTTACAAGATGCAAGGTGTCGTTTTAATTCTCTCCACGATCTCTCTATAATTTGTGTATGGTGTCTGTAAGGCATCATTGGAGCACCTGGTGGTTGTGGCCCTACCCCGACACTCTGGGTCAAATCGACCTGCGGGTGCCCAAAATGGCTCTTCATTTCTCGGCGGATCTATGAAATTAGTGGAGTGGTTTACAGTACCGTGCCCCGAAAAGACGATACCGCACACCCTATATGCACGCCACTCGTCGCTGCATATGTAGGAATCGAAATTTATACAGTTCTCCATAATGGGTAAAAGCGTATCTCGACTCCTATCATCTACCACCATGCCGAAACATTTTTTTGGTGGTGCGGCAAACACCCCCAAATAACAAAATTCCTCGCCATTGAGGCAACCGACCGACATTGTATTTTCTCTTAAAGAGATGTGTCTCGTCGATTTCTACAATGTCGGTTGGTCCCCCTAGTGCATCAAAATCATGCCAAGCAATGATTTCTGACACTTCCCTGCAGTACTGATACCAGGCAGTGGCAGTTTCGGAACCAACAACAGCAGTCCAACATTGCTGACTGCAAAGGGTGGTTGCGAAGCCAACAATAAATTAATTTGACTACCGTATCGGTGCCAATATCCCGGTGACGTACTCTCTCAATGAACGTGTTTTTGCAGGGATTTGCTTTATGCCTATTAGGGCATCTAAATCGAAACCCTATTGCCACGGACGCGTCAGCGGTTCCTCGCATAGGCATCCGACAAACTGAACAATTCACGACAGCATTTCTTTCGGTGCCGCAATAACTGGAGGCCGCGGTTATTCGCTTCCTCTTTTTGGGCGTCGTTGAAACGCGGACCCAAATAAATACCCAAATTTAAAAAAAATAGGTTTGGTGCCTCAAACAGTTGCGCCAAATCCATATTCACGAATACGTTAACAAATAAACAAACAAAATAAAAAAGAAGAAAACCACCAAAAAACGAAATATAAAATAGGCAAGAAGCAGGAACAACAATAAAAGAAAATTGAAACAACACAAAAAGAGAAATACAAAGTAAACAAGACAATGGGAACAAAATGCAAGATACCATAAACCAGAGAGATATAACCAAATAATAATTTGTCTGACGAGTCGTACGAGCGTAGGCCTGAAGCAGGAACAACAATACAAGAAAATTGAAACAACACAAAAAGAGAAATACAAAGTTAACAAGACAATGGGAACAAAACGCAAGATACAACAATCTAGAGAGATATAACCAAATAATAATTTGTCCGACGGGCGTACAATGCTAATGATGCTATTCACAAGAGTGCTAACAGAAGACTGAAGGCGTATGCCCTATGTGTTAACGTCATCATATAAGTATTGGTGTTCCGTCCAGCGTTATGTATAGATACATAACATTTTTTTTAATGAATTTGCCCTTTGACGAGCGCCGCGCTCACCGCAAAAAAAAATACTCCGCCGGTGCCAACAAAGCGAAATCCTTATCGCAAACTTAAGCAATGATTTTTTTTCAGTGTACAATTCTAGTGCAGCGCATATAATAGAACAGCGCATATTATTTTATAATACATTTGCTAATATTCTGCGCTTGTTGCGTTAATACTTTGCCGCTTTTTGTACTCACTGCTGTATTCGGCACACTTTTGATCTAATGGCGGTAGGGGGGAGAGAATAATATAGCATTGCAGTGATTGCAGTGATAAAGGGTTTTTAAAAACCTAATTATTTTATTATGAGTAATTTTAATTTAAATTACATATTATTACATAAATAAAAGGATTGCGCCTTGTATTAACACAAATACGTCGCTGGAAAAATAATTGCATGCTCAGCAATTATAGATCAACATTGTGCCGAATACAGCAGTGAGTTCAAACAAGCGGCAAAGTTTTAACGCAACAAGCGTAGAATAATAGCGAAGTTATTATAAAATGTGTGCGCTATACTATTATATAATCTGCACCAGAATTGTACACTGAAAATAAAATTTATGCTTTCATTTTACGATAAGGATTTCGCTTTGACGGCACTGGCACCGATCTTTTTTTGCAGTGAAAGCCGCTCGTCAAAGGGAAAATTCATTTAAAAAAACTAGTTGTGTAACGCTTGCGATTCAGTGTCGGTAAAGCCTTCCATGCACGCTACGGAAAACCTCTGAGGAAAACTGCGCAGTTAAGGCTGCCATACAGCTCCGGAAAATCTGTGAGGAAAAGCTGCGCAGACCTAGCCTTGAGGATTTCCGGATCGTGTGTGGGGGAAAACTAAACAGTCTTTGCAGGCCGTCGAATTAGAATTAATAACGCATTCGATATGTCTGTTCAGATCTGGACTGTGTAGACTAATTTTTAGTATAAGTTTTCAGATTATACTGAAGCATATAACCGACACTGAATCGCAAGCGATTGATACATACAAGTCGAAATCATGCAGAGGGAGTTTTTTTTTCTTTGAAGAAATGATTTTTTTGTTGAGTTCAAAAGATTGCAGAAAATCACAGATTCCAAAGTTGTGCATGTTTTTGCCATCAATCATCCCGAAACCCCTAATTTAATTTGGCCCAGGAAGCCGAAATCGTGCAGGGGGAAGTTTTTTTTTCAAGGTAAATAATTTTTTTCTTGAGTTCATAAAATTGCAAAAAAATCACAGATTCCAAAGATGTGTTTGTTATTGCCATGAATCATCCCGAACCCCCTAATTTAATTTGGCCCAGGAAGCCGAAATCGTGCAGGGGGAAGTTTTTTTCAAGGTAAATAATTTTTTTCTTGAGTTCATAAAATTGCAAAAAAAACACAGATTCCAAAGATGTGCATGTTATTGCCATCAATCATCCCGAAACCCCTAATTTAATTTGGCCCAGGAAGCCGAAATCGTGCAGGGTGAAGTTTTTTTCAAGGTAAATAATATTTTCTTGAGTTCATAAAATTGCAAAAAAATCACAGATTCCAAAGATGTGCATGTTATTGCCATCAATCATCCCGAAACCCCTAATTTAATTTGGCTCAGGAAGCCGAAATCGTGCAGGGGGAAGTTGAGTTAATAAAATTGCAAAAAAATCACAGATTCCAAAGATGTGCATGTTATTGCCATGAATCATCCCGAACCCCCTAATTTAATTTGGCCCAGGAAGCCGAAATCGTGCAGGGGGAAGTTTTTATTCAAGGTAAATAATTTTTTTCTTGAGTTCATAAAATTGCAAAAAAATCACAGATTCCAAAGATGTGTTTGTTATTGCCATGAATCATCCCGAACCCCCTAATTTAATTTGGCCCAGGAAGCCGAAATCATGCAAAGGGGGGTTTTATGTTCAAGGCAAATTAATACATTTATAGTAAAATTATACCAGTGCCACAGCGTGCGACGCCCGCCTTAAACGAACATGATAATGCCAAACACGTGTGTAATCTGATCTTTATTACGGGCGGAAGTGATCTATCAAACAGCACTCAAACCCGATACGGGTTGCGGGCGCAGGCTATAAATATATCAATTTTATCATTATGATTATAATAAACCAGCCAGAACATCTGGTCGCCAGACGAGACATAAAAAATAGTGGGGGAGCCTAGGAATTAAGCCAGACACCATAAGCACTAATGGAAACAAAAAATAGGGCGGATGCAGCCAGGCAATTAAAGATTAGATATCTGACAAATATGCACGTGCGGCAATTAAATTGATAGTGCATATGGTCTCCAGACAAATTTATTCCTGTCTGCGTCAACACGTGTGACCTCACACCCCACTCCAGCGACGACTATTTAAACGAAATGTTTCGGTCGAGGAATCCAGTTAACGACGAGCAGTTTCAAAGTTCACAGCTAGCCTTTGTGTAAACAAGTTTCTTGTGAATTACCCTTTGTGCCATCACAGATCTCCTAGTGAGTATTTTTGTTAGCGAGTTTTTATCAGGTAAGCTAATAAAACAATTAAATAAAAATTATTTGTGCGAGCTATAAATAAATAATTAATAAATGCATCATGGAACTATCAATATATCTCTATCCTAGATTGAAAGCAGCGTAGACCAGCCCGCTCATAACGCTTATTATAATTAAATAGGTGAGTCTGCAATTTTACAACATTAAATCCAGAAACAAATACCTGCAATATTTATAAATCTAGGAAATCCGTAAATATTAATTAATCCTATTTTCAGATATATCTGCTATTTCTATCTCACGCTGCTAAGTTTCACGCACGGCGCAGCTAATCCAAGTATGTTAAATCAAAGTTAAATGTATGCACGCGATAAAATTATTATTATTATTTTAAGAAAAGTCTATTATGGAGACAGCAAACACCCAGGTCAGGTGTGGACGACTTCTGCAGGCAGGATGTTCGGGATCCTCTCATTATCGAGAGCTGTTGAGGGCAATTCGTAGGAACCTGGCGGCGCTAAATTTAGCTGTCACACAGCTGAAGGGAACCTCCGCCGGAACTCTAGGCATCCTGAATGGGTTGACTAGCGCCATCGCCAAGATGCAGCGCAGGCGGACGCAGCTCAAGGTGAGGCTTATCCCAGGAGGTGGAGGAGCGAGACTCCCCGCTGTCGTAGAATACGTGGACCTCAAGTCGGCGTTAGCAGGGCGGATGCGTACGGGGACCTACTCAACTGGATTCACAAAGACCCCATCAACTTCCTGGTTGATTGCGGACCCAGGGTTGCAACCAGGACCCGGAACGCTCTGGTCAAGGAACCGTTCCTAAAAATTAACACCACATTCTGTGGGGAGTTCACCACGATGTCGGGCGGTGAGGAGGTCTTGGAATACAAACATTTTAACACCAAGAATGTGGTGATTAATTTAGATACAGAGTTAGCCAAGTGGTTCATGCTCCATGTCAAGGTGTCGCTATTGGAGCAGCTGGAAGAATTTCAGATTTGTACACTCCGCTAAATTTAATTAATTTATTTTTTTGTAATATATCTATGTTTATTACAGGAACGTGAGTCTGGCTGGGCCCTTGCAAGCTTGGTAAGCCTCAATGTGAACACCAACAAATATACGCCGCTGCTGGGATCCTCGTACATTGAGCTGCCGCCACAGATAAAATTGAAAAATGCCTGCATCAATGTACGAAACAGCAATGAGGCTTGCTTCGCTTGGGCAGTCACCTCAGCGCTACATCCTGCCGCCGATAATAATCACCAAGCATCGTCCTACCCGCGGTATGAGACCGTCCTGAACCTGGAGGGGATCACGATGCCTAGGTAAAGGCCTCAGATAGAGAAATTCGAGCGGCAGAATTCTCGATCCATAAACGTGTACATCTTGAATAAGAATAGAGGCATATTTTCTGTTAGTCCGTCGCGCCTCACCCGGGATAAGCGTGATAGACATGTGAATCTCCTGCTTATTCAGGATGTACACGTTGATGAGGCCGATGGTGAAGACGATGCTGAGAAAGCCGCCCCTGTCAGATATCACTATGTGTGGGCGAAAAACCTCTCCAGGCTGCTCTCATCTCAGCTGAGCAAAGATGATGGTCAGAAATTCTTCTGTGACCGGTGCCTGCACTACTTCAGAACCCAGGACAAGTTGTCGGCTCACATCATATCCGTCCTAATATCGAGATAGACGTCCTCGGTCCTTATCTCATAAATTAGAGAATCGGTGTCCGTGTAGCAGAGGGTACAGCCCTTGCTGTATTTGTTCTTCATATACGAGTAGTGAAACTCGTACAGAGAAGTTTTGGAGATATCTAAAATAGCCATAGTAAATAGGCTTATCGAAGAAGACCTCCGTCTTCAATAGCCCTATTAGCACCAGGTCATCCTCGATGATACTGGTGCTGCGGAAATTCGGCTTTGATATTTGCGACTCTGCCGCATACCTCCCATGCCACTTGTGTACGAGCTTCATTACTCGCCGGTTCCGGACATTCTTTCGAGATTTCGCCTGAGCTCTGCATTCAGGTCGATGAACTTCCGCAACCATGGAGACTGGTTAAACTGTATCACCCTAAGTATTTTCGATATAATCAGGCCCTCTGCTACATACTGTTCAAGATACCTGTAGTGTATTATATAATTACGCTTGCCCTCTAGGGTAGCGAGCATCTTCTCCTGCTTAGAACCGGGAGTCCTGCCTTTCGATGGTGCCATAGGAAGGTCCCCATGGCGATCGTGAATATGCATCGGGTAGTCCAGATCAACCTCCAAGACATATCCTGTATCCCGGACTAACTGTAAATTTGCCTCTATTCTTATTCAAGATGTACACGTTTATGGATCGAGAATTCTGCCGCTCGAATTTCTCTATCTGAGGCCTTTACATGGGCATCGTGATCCCCTCCGGGTTCAGGACGGTCTTATACCGCGGGTAGGACGTTCTCTATGGTCTTCCCGGATACGGCGTTGGTCATAAGTTAAAATTTTTTTTTCTCAAACTCACTTCAAGAGTTTCGCCTGAAATCTGCATTCAGGTCGATGTACTTCCGCAACCATGGAGACTGCTTAAACTGTATCACCCTAAGTATTTTCGATACAATCAGGCCCTCTGCTACATACTGTTTAAGATTCCTGTAGTGTATTATATAATTACGCTTGCCCTTTAGCGTAGCGAGCATCTTCTCCTGCTTATATCCGGGATCCATGCCTTTCGATGGTGCCATAGGAAGGTCCCTATGGAGATCTTGAATATGCATCGGGTAGTCCAGATCAACCTCTAAGACATATCCTGTAGGGGTATCGTCTGGGAGGTTAAAGTTAAAAGAGGATATATCACCCTCCACCCACTTAAGCTCTCCTGCAGGCTGGTGCTGCGACTAGCATTAATGTCGTAGTACATGAGGTAGTTAGGCGGTACAGCCGGGTCATGACCACTCATGTACTGATTGTTTGCTAGGGCATGCCGTTTCGAGCATTGCGTGAGACCTCCTCGAATACCTCGATCGAAGAACATCAACATATCCACGGCACCAATCATGTCAAGCTGGACTCCCGTATTCTTTAGCATGGCGTCCCAGGTCAATGATGGTACGGTCATGTAGTGGGCCGGGTCTAGGTGGTAATTCTTCAGACAAACTTCCCTGAATGCTTCGAAGACATCCGCCAAGAGTAGCACATCAGTCTTCAGATATAGGTCGCTATACTCGCCCAGCGTGGTGATGCTGAATTCCCGCCATACCTTCTGAGCATACGTATAATCCTCAGCGCTCATCTCAGAGTCAGTCAGCTGGCTACGGAAGGATTCTCTGCTCGGGAGGCTGGTCTCGTCGAGATTGGCCCAGCTCTGTACGTAGTCGTAAGGGAATACTCCCTTACGGGTGAGCAGACCAATCTTCTCGACGTTGTACAGCGGGAATTGACTGTACACTATCTGCTTGACTTAAAGGTAGGAGCTCAACTTATCCAGGGATGATGCCATGAATCTACAGGAATCTATATACTTGAATTTGATAAAGAACGAAATACATTTTTCCGTGTTGTTGGGGACCAGCGTCACCCTGCCCTCTAATCCTCTCGCGACATCCATAATAAGGAAGTGTGAGTCATAGCCTCTGAAGTTGTGGAACACTACAGGGACGGTGCGTGAACCCTAGAACTCCAGATTACACTCGTTGTGGGCGGCTTCTCTGAATGCTCCGGTCAGGGGGGGACATGCATATGGGACCCCCGGTCACCCCGTTAAACTTTCTGGCCGTCTTACTAGATGTCGCATGAGTGCCGGAGGTTGTCACACGTATGGACAGATGTCCCCACGGTCCCATAAAATTTGCACACCTATACCGAGAGTGTGGTAGAGAAAGTGACGCGCATGCGCATATGCACAACGAGTCACGTGACAGAGGATATTTCGGGGTCACGTCTAAATAATCCCGCTCGCCCGCCATTTACACTGATTTACACAATCAGACGTCATTGCTAACAGATTGTTTCGAAGCTTTTTTCAAAGCTGTTATTGAAGTTATCTGCTGTTTCAATTATTAATCGTAAGTATAAAACTACATTCGCTACCTGTAAATTAGTTGAATTGGTAAATAAAATACTAGGTTGTTTGAGTTTCACAGATTAATTGCTAATAACCAACAATTGTTTCGGCACAAAAGGCTGATTAATAATGATGTGGCGAAACAATTGTTGCAGTTATCATCAATAAATCCGTGAATCCCAAACAACCTACTGTTTTATTTATCACATCATGTATTTGCTTCATCAATCTACTACTCAATTAATAATTAACTTGTTTGTTCGCTAATGCGTTCAAGGTTCTGGTCTGCCCTAATGGCAATTTGTCATACCCAGGGCTGAAGGAACCGAAAATATAATCAAGAGTCATATTCAATCTTCCAAACGAACCGTTATGTTTTAATCGTTCAACGCTACACAGTCTAACTCAACCTTCGGACACTAAAGTGTAAACTTTCAAAACTATAAGTAACATTCCAACGCTACACAATTAATTTTGATTCATTTGACCATTGACGTTCTGAACAACTTTGTGTATTTCCTAATAATATTAATTGAGTGGTAGTAAATGTATTATGGCATACATATTTTAATAAATAACTTGCGATCTAAAATGTTTATGTTTTTCAGATGAATTCGCAATTCCCAACTAACAAAAAATGTGCGATCGTAATATGATACCTAAGATTAATCTTCCACGGTACAATGTCCATTTGCAAGCGAAAAATTCTTCTAGCATAGCTCCACAGCCTGATTCACTACTGGCGATACAACACCACCACTTGGAATTGTCTCACCTGAGCCTCATCGCCGGACACCAGGTATTGAATTCAGCAAAATTTAACTTTAATAGTAACAATGTGTTATCAATTGTCCCTCTTCTAGGAAAGAATAATGTCTTGTTTTACATATGTAGTTATTTTGTAGCATAATGTGTATGAGTGTGTATATGCTTTTATTGTTTCATCTTTTGCAGATATTCCCCCAGTTAAAATAAGACGTTCAACGCAGCCTGGTATTTTGAAACTAATTGGTGTGAATCGACAAATTCTATTAAGCCCACGGAAAAAAATTATGTATGTAGAGTCTGTTAAAAAAACTAGAATGGTATCTAAGTTAAAACGCCTGCTCACTAGTAAATAGCTACTTACCGATAATAATCTGATTCCTTTGTTAGAAAATATGACAGTTTCAAAAGTTGCACAAACATTTATAATGTCCCAGTTTAGAAATGATAAGAGACACTGGTCACTGAGAGAAAAAGCTTTATTTCTGGCTTTGTTTAAAAAGTCCTCCAAAGCGTATAAATTTCTGGGAAATATTCTAGACCTTCCCTCACGATGAATATTAACAAGGTCGTTGGCACAGTTTCAGTTTGATGTAGGTATTAGTAATTCTATGATGAAGCATTTGTCGACAATTAGCCATAAAATGAAATCGTTACAACGACATTATGTTCTTATTTTTGACGAGATGGCAATAATGCCACATTTAGACTTCCATTCCCCATCAGGAACTATTTCGGGTTTTGTTAATTATGGGCAGGGAATGGAAGCAACCCGTAGCATATTATTTTGTTCAATCAACTTGTACCGCATCAGAATTGGGTGTTATCATTAAATCTATTATGAGGTGACACATGTATTGAAATTGCAATTAGTTAGTCTGATTTGTACAATTGTGTATTGATATTATATAGGGATGGTAAAAGAAATTCATCTTAGAATTAAATGTTTTTCCTATTTGTTTATTGTTTAGGATGAATGATAATTGTCAATTCCAAAACATGTGTCTACGGATGACGTTACATTATTAAATGCATTTATAATTTCTTTAATAACCTAAATTGTGCAGCAATAGATAAAGTTCTTCCATTTCCATTATAATATTGTTATTAAATTAGCCATATTCAACGTTCAGTGTGTTTGTTTACATTTGATTATTATTTTTTTAATTTATTGTGTCAACTTAGATTTATATTAAGGTAAAGCCGTACTGATGAGATATAAATATCGGAACATGTGTTACTTTAAAAGGATTATTGGTATTAGTTTATTCATATTGTAGTGAAGTATTGTTTATGATTTGTAAATAGATGTAATTTGTATTATTATCCTATTGTGTATATTCTGTGCAAATAAATTAATTGTGTATACACTTGCACTCTTTCTATCCTACCCAAACAAAAAAAGTGGTTTACGTAATTAGTAAATTGTTTAAAAAATTAGTCTTTTAATTTTTTAAACAATTTACTAATTTGATATTGAATATTAATTTCAACACAATTCAGAACTGTAGTACAGATATTTACCCCTATTCAAGTTCCGAACCCAATTAGTTTATGGACGCGACGGTAGTGGGCGCAGCTGAGACGGTTCATCCGATAAACACACTCATGCCCTTTCTTTCTTTAGTATATTCTTTGGCTCCGGTCAAATGGTCGTGATAGTGATCACGCACACGCTCCCGTCCCAGCGGCTTTTCGAATATGTGGCAGGATGACGCCTGCCGAAACTTGCACTCCTGTTCGGCAGATAGCATGTTCATCGGCAGGGGACATTTGAACACCGTCTCGACATCCTCGGAAAACTGCTTTAGCTCGGCGGTGAACCAGGCAACACAGTTTTCACGTCTATAGCTCCGATAGCAGAAAAGCGTATTATCACAGGAGCACTTGACGTAATAGCCAACGCTATATGCCTCGTGCTCCTGATACTTTTCCCCCGAAAAAACAATATTATTATATGTATTTATCTACTTATTAATTGTGGTGCTTTTAATTAAATATTTGTAGTGAGCCAGAATATACGCACATTATATAAAACGCACCCACGCGATAAAATGACCAATATTATAAGATTACGAGTAATAAATAAAATCATTAAACTTATTCATTTAAAGTAAATGCCAGAAAATGCACACGACTGGACGGTGCCAGCCAAGTCGAAGCAAAATAGACACCCTATGCATGGCAAACACGTGTCGATAAAGTTAGGTGTTAGTTGTCTCATAAGTAAAAACGGCTATTCAAATCTCTCGATAAGAGACTGAATGCGCTAATCAGGGTGGGCGCCGAAACACGGAAAAGGCGACGAATTCGGGGAATAACGGCGAGTCTGGCGAATGGTAACAAAGAACTCAGCGTAATCTGTGGCCCTCGAGCACGAAAAACGCAACATACTTAAGCCCCGTGAGCCACACATGGGATTTTGGAAACCCACGCCCGCACCGTGGAATGCAAGGGGGGTGGAATTAATGACTCTAACTAATTATAAAAGGGAAACAAGAAAGAAGGCGGGGATCAGTCGGTTCAGATCAGTCGTTGCAGATGAATCAGTTCAGATCAGTCGTTTAGCGAACCTCGACAAACGTAACACACGCGCGAATAACCAAGTTACGAATCATTAGTATAAATAAAATTTCACGAGTCCGCGGACGTAAAGTCGTAGGTATGAAAAATATTCTTCATATTAATTCGGGACCATTTTGTATAGTAAATCACAAGTTAATGTATCGGGAGTGAACAAATTACCATAAAATCTATACCACAACCACAATTACACATATCATGTCAGGCCATAGCTAGAGATAGTTGTTTGGACTAAACTATTAAGGAAGCATATTAATGAATATCCGCGCTTTCGATAGCGGGGTGATTTTTATCAGTAATTAATGGCAGACTTAATTCCCGGTATTATATATCAACTAAACGAATATAATATCATTAACCAATCACTGCGAATTACCATAAAATCTATACCACAACCACAATTACACATATCATGTCAGGCCATACCTAGAGATAGCTGTTTGGACCAAACTATTAAGGAAGCATATTAATGAATATCCGCGCTTTCGATAGCGGGGTGATTTTTATCAGTAATTAATATGGCAGACTTAATTCCCGGTATTATATATCAACTAAACGAATATAATATCATTGACCAATCCCAATAAACAACCTCGTTACGATATAATTAAAGAATGAATCATAAGGTTCACCACCGATGATTCGAGAATGATCGCCAACGAAATGACGATCCGCGCGCGAACGGGTTAATGGGTCAAACGACAACCCAACTAAATGTTGATAACACCCGATGGTATCCAGACAAGCGCAGGCAACCATGACCAACTCTGTCAGAAGAAGAGCAGAACTAGCATTAGATCCCGTTAAATCAAAACAGTACATCCTAATATTAATAGTCATGAAATTTGAATAAGTTGGCACAGAAAGGGTAGAGAAAAACACTGGCAATTTTACTCGTAATCATTACGGTGATAAGTAAATGGAATTATTAAACGGAGACATGTAAACATAGAGAAAGAATGAAACGAAAATGATGAACAATTTAAATAAACATAGTTTGAATAGAATTAGTAAACGTAGATGGTTAAACATAGAGAATGAATAAAACGAAAATGATTGACAATTTAAATAAACGTAGTTTGAATAGAATTGGTAAACGTAGACAGGTAAACATAGAGAATGAATGAAACGAAAATAATAAACAATTTAAATATACATAGTTTGAATAGAAATAGTAAACGTAGACATGTAAACATAGAGAATGAATAAAACGAAAATGATTAACAGTTTAATTAAACGTAATACGTATACAGGGTTGTTACGTGCGCGGTGGTACTCGCGTACCTCTATTGGGGGATTGTTTGCCGAAGCTAGTTAAGGTTGCTCGGAGAGAGGGTCGTGGTGGTTAAATCAAAAAAAGGGCGCCACGTAACTTAACCCCCAATAGTTCGAACCCCAAGTCACGGAACAGGTTCAGATACGATTAGTTAAAGAAGTAAGCCAAGTGGAGGGACAACGGCTTATATTTAAGAAAATTTACAAAACATAATTGATCAAAATTTAAAAAAATAAAACATAACCATGACCTTGGTGAAAACCGCAGGTCTGTACCAAACGAGCTCGTTCGTTTACAAAATTTATGATAGCGGTGGTGTGGCTTATTTTGGCCAACACGGTCGCGTAGGCGTGTAATTGTTATAAACTACGTAACGTAAAGTAAATGTAATGAACTTAAGGAGGGGGACAAGAACAATATTAATCAACTTAAACTACAAATTCGGAGATTACGGCGATACGGCGATATTCCCTTCGATAGGCCCTTAATTATCAGAGCGTGACGATTGTCCAAATTAACGAGAAAACCGACTTATTTACTGGGCCTGCAAACAGTGGTTATACATAGCTTGACGGTGAGATGGCGTTGGTGGTCGCATCCGTTGCTCGCCCTGCTCTCGAAGTCCAGCTGTGTAGAATCCCGTCCAGGATTCCCGTAGAAGCTCCCAGCTCTGCGGTTCCCAAGCAAGCGTCGGGACCGGAACTACTCCCACGCGTGCTTATGCGTAACGCGTGTCTCTACGGAGTACCCAGGAGCAGAGAGTAACGGCGGGAGGAAGGAGAATAGTATAACTAAAAAACGAAACCCTGATAAGGTAGCCGGTGTTAGAGGGCATGTGCTTATCATCGGAGTAAAGTAATATCTTACCACCAGTCCAGCGTGGTGGGTAATTTTTGATTGCGTTTATACGCACAGGTAATTCGCTGGATCCACGTGCAAATAACTACAATGGACATTGTGTGAAGAGAAGCGGAATAAGGAGAATATTTGTACTCACTTGCGGCGTTGACGGAGAGGACGAAATTTAATTCCCCCGAAGGGCACTCGGAACAACCTTTCCACAATCAAAAAAAGGGGACGTATCCCTACCAAATAGGTTGTTCCTGAATTTGCGTATGCTGTGTAATAATCCTACAACGGAGATCGTGCGAGCACGATGTCTTCACAGCACACGCGTTCGTTCTACTCTCCGCGCTCGCCAAATCTCATCTCGCACAATGCATCCTTTTTTGTTATCAAATTCTTTCACCGGACAATGTGCGCTCGGTGAAAAGGCGCGGTTGCTACGTATGCCTGCACAGCTGTTCCTGGCATCGCCGTTCGAAACTATGTTAATTGTCGCAAATCAAAATGTAACCGTAACAGGGTGTCTACGCTAAACCGTTCGTTAAAAGTTTACGGGGTTGTCGTTGTACTAAAAATGTCAAAAAAATCCTCGTCACACGATTGAATCAGCTATCCATATGTAAAATATTGTCATCTTTCTATCGCTTCCGGTTCCACCGGAAGTAGCACCTACTTTCTTATTTTAAATAGAACACCGCATATATTATTATATTTTCTAATTCCTCACTTAATTGGAACATATTTTGAAACAACGTATGTGCACTTATCTCTTCTGGTTTTCAAGAAAAAAATGTTTTTCTAAAATTTTGACCTCTAAAAGGTACCCTGAAATATGTCTATAACTTCTCTTAGGAATAAGATACAATTATGAGTTATATTTCTAATTGTACCTAGAGGATGCCTCTATGAGTAAAATAATTGGAAACTGTCAATTTCGATAATCAGTGTTCATAAAATGTCAATATCTAAGTGCCCGCTTAAATATCTCGTAATTCATTTTTTTTAAATAGAATGACCCATATTTTATCGCATAGCACGATTGGGAGAAAAATGTACTACAAAAAAGTATTATACAACCATACTCCTAAAGCAAGTATTTTTTGAATTATTTCGAAGATTACTTTTTCGTTGCATTTCTACAGGGTATAATATAGTATGTCACAAATGCACTTTAGTAGGCATGTCATATGCTTTTGTTTTGTCGCTATTGTAATGCAAACTTTCAAATAATAAAACCATTTAGAATAAAGTATTACAGAAATCAAAATCAACAAAATGAATCATTACACAAATCAATAAATTATCAATTTATTCTTTATACATGGCAACTGCGATAGCATTGTTGCTACAACAAGTAGAGTATTCAATAAAACTTATCCACATTTGCCGCCGATGAATAAAACAAGATTTAGAAGATTGGAATCAAATGTTGTTCAATTTGGACAAGTGAATGCAATAAGACATCAACAAATGCCAGTTATGGAAAATGAGGAAGTGCAAGAAATAGTGTTGGCCGGACTATTTTCAAGTTAATCCACAAGCATCTATCCGCTGTGCTCAAGAGGATTTAGGCATTCATAAATCTTCAGTACATAATTTTTTGTTTGTAAAAACATAGCATGCACGATTATCACTTATTATAAAAATTGACAGTTTCCAATTATTTTACTCATAGAGGCATCCTCTAGGTGCAATTAGAAATACAACTCATAATTTTATCTTATTCCTAAGAGAAGTTATAGACATATTTCAGGCTACCTTTTAGAGGTCAAAATTTTAGAAAAACATTTTTTTCTTCAAAACTTGAAGAGATAAGTGTACATACGTTCTTACAAAATATGTTCCAATTTAAGCGAGAAATTTAAAAATATAATAATATATGGGGTGTTCTATTTAAAATAAGAAAGTAGGTGCTACTTCCGGTGGAACCGGAAGCGATAGAAAGTTGAAAATATTTCACATGAAGATAACTAATTCAACCGTGTGACGAGGATTTTTTAGAAATTTTTAGTACAACGGAAACCCCGTAAACTTTTAACGAACGGTTTAGCGTAGACACCCTGTATAGGTAAACATAGAGAATGAATGAAACGAAAATGATGAACAAGTTAAATAAACGTTGTTTGAATAGAATTATTGAATTTACATACATAAACACATAGAATGAATAAAACCAAAATTATTAACGATTTAAACGACCATAGTTTGGATAGAATTAATAAACGTATATAGGTAAACATGGAGAATGAATGAAACGAAAATGATGAACAAGTTAATTAAATATAGTTTGAATTGAATTATTAAGCGTACATATATGAACATAGAGAATGATGAAACGAAAATGGTGAACAAGTTAAATAAACGTAGTTTGAATAGGATTATTTAACGTACACACATGAACATAGAGAACGAATGAAAAGAAAGGAATGAACAATTTGAACAAACATAGTTTGAATAGAAGCATTAAACGCATACAGGTAAAGATAGAGAATGAATGAAACGAAAATGATGGAACAATTCAAATAAACTTAGGAGGAATAATAGATCCCAAATCTTTCAAATAATTAATGGTTTTTTTAATCATGTCAATCAACGTAGACAATGGAAAACCTGGGTGGCATACCCGTAGACACAGATACAGTCATGTGATCCGGGGAGATCGCGAAATATCGTTTGTAGCCTTGTGTTATTTATGATGTTTCAAAATCTCTGAGTGATTCTACTCTAATCATATCAAGCAACGTAGACAATGGAAAAACTGAGTGGCATACCTGTAGACACAAATACAGTCATGTGATCCGGGGAGATCGCGAAATATCGTTCGTAGCCTTGTGTTATTTATGATGTTTCAAAATCTCTGAGTTGTTCTATTTTTAATCATATCAATCAGCATAGTTAAATAGAATGAGTGAATATGGTATTAAATGATTCAAGACACGAGAGACGCATGAGCAAGTAAAACAAACTCACGTAAATAAAATAACTAGAATGATTGAATGTGGTATTAAATGATTCAAGAAACGAAAGTCGCATGAGCATGTAAAACAAACTCACGTAAATAAAATAAATAGAATTATTGAATATGGTATTAAATGATTAGAGAAACGAGAGATGCACGAGCATGTAAAATAAACACACGTAAATAAAATAAATAGAATGAATGAACACAAATGAATGAACACAAAATAAACACGAAAATAAAATTTGCATTCACCTTCATATTCAAATATTAATGAATAACAGAACTAACAAATTCTTTATAAGGTTAACGAAATAGAAAATGATAAATCAGGTCTACTTGTTAATGTGTTTATTATTTGCCTGTCTCCACCAATTTTAATGTGCATACATCTGAATATACAAAACAAACCCATATATTTGTGCTTTATTATACTAATCTATGATTTGCGTTTACCGTTTACCGTGAGTAGTCACGGTAGTAATCTAAACGTCACGACGTATAAGTACTAAATACGATCACAAATCACGAGCCAAAAATAATCCGTTATTTTCCGAGTCCGATCATCCGAGTTGGGCCGTTACATAATTAAAAATATGTTTTACCTGTGCTGCCAAATTTGATCGAGGTGAACGAGCACCGCTTTCTGTTCTCATTCGCCTTAAAAGCGATCTTCCCTCCCGGGGAAAGATTCACCTTGAAGGTGTTCATCTTCTCACAGTCCTTGGTGTGAGCCGACAACTTGTCCTGGGTTCTGAAGTAGTGCAGGCACCGGTCACAGAAGAATTTCTGACCATCCTCTTGGCTCAGCTGAGATGAGAGCAGCCTGGAGAGGTTTTTCGCCCACACATAGTGATATCTGACAGGGGCGGCGTTCGCAGCATCGTCTTCACCATCGGCCTCATCAACGTGTACATCCTGAATAAGCAGGAGATTCACATGTCTATCACGCTTATCCCGGGTGAGACGCGATGGACTAACTGTAAATTTGCCTCTATTCTTATTCAAGATGTACACGTTTATGGATAGAGAATTCTGCCGCTCGAATTTCTCTATCTGAGGCCCTCACATGGGCATCGTGATCCCCTCCAGGTTCAGGACGGTCTCATACCGCGGGTAGGACAATGCTCGGTGATTATTATCGGCGTTAGGATGTAGCCCTGAGGTCGATGCCCAAGCGAAGCAAGCCTCGTCGCTGTTTCGTACATTGATGCAGGCATTTTTCAATTTTATCTGTGGCGGCAGCTCAATGTACGAGGATCCCAGCAGCGGCGTATATTTGTTGGTGTTCACATTGAGGCTTACCAAGCTTGCAAGGGCCCAGCCAGACTCACGTTCCTGTAATAAACATAGATATGTTACAAAAATTAAATAAATTAAATTTAGCGGAGTGTACAAACCTAAATTCTTCCAGCTGCTCCAATAGAGGCACCATGAGATGCAGCATGAACCACTCGGCCAACTCTGTATCTAAATTAATCACCACATTCTTGGTGTTAAAATGTTTGTATTCCAAGACCTCCTCACCGCCCGACATCGTGGTGAACTCCCCACAGAATGTGGTGTTAATTTTTAGGAACGGTTCCTTGACCAGAGCGTTCCGGGTCCTCGTTGCAACCCTGGGTCCGCAATCAACCAGGAAGTTGATGGGGTCTTTGTGAATCCAGTTGAGTAGGTCCCCGTACGCATCCGCCCTGCTAACGCCGACTTGAGGTCCACGTATTCTACGACAGCGGGGAGTCTCGCTCTTCCACCTCCTGGGATAAGCCTCACCTTGAGCTGCGTCCGCCTGCGCTGCATCTTGGCGATGACGCTAGTCAACCCATTCAGGATGCCTAGAGTTCCGGTGGAGGTTCCCTTCAGCTGTGTGACAGCTAAATTTAGCGCCGCCAGGTTCCTACGAATTGCCCTCAACAGCTCTCGATAATGTGAGGATCCCGAACATACTGCCTGCAGAAGTCGTCCACACCTGACCTGGGTGTTTGCTGTCTCCATAATAGACTTTTCTTAAAATAATAATAATAATTTTATCGCGTGCATACATTTAACTTTGATTTAACATCCTTGGATTAGCTGCGCCGTGCGTGAAACTTAGCAGCGTGAGATAGATATAGCAGATATATCTGAAAATAGGATTAATTAATATTTACGGATTTCCTATATTTATAAATATTGCAGGTATTTGTTTCTGGATTTAATGTTGTAAAATTGCAGACTCACCTATTTAATTATGATAAGCGTTATGAGCGGACTGGTCTACGCTGCTTTCAATCTAGGATAGAGATATATTGATAGTTCCATGATGCATTTATTAATTATTTATTGATGGCTCGCACAAATAATTTTTATTTAATTGTTTTATTAGCTTACCTGATAAAAACTCGCTAACAAAAATACTCACTTGGAGATCTGTGATGGCACAGAGGGTAATTTACAAGAAACTTGTTTACACAAAAGCTAGCTGTGAACTTTGACACTGCTCGTCGTAAACTGGATTCCTCGACCGAAACATTTCGTTTAAATAGCAGTCGCTGGAGTGGGGTGTGAGGTCACACGTGGCCCATTTTTAATTGGATTTGGGGGCGGCGGCGGTCCGGCGGCCCTTAGTCCCGTGATTTATGGTATCAATTTGACCTCTTATTATCGGTCAAAGGAGCGGTCATTAGACTCCCAATTAAAATCGCGGATCGCCAATTAGCGTGTACTTGTAATTAATGCATCTGCATGTGTTGTAATTATCCAATTGTTATCTTGCAATTGTAATTAAATTACTCGCAATTTCCGCGAGTAATCAACCCATTGTTACTGCTCGCGGCGATTGATTAAATAAGCGAATTAAAAGCTTCAATTAAGTTTATCGAAATCTCTGCTGGGGGTGAAGTGGGACTGTTGTTGTATAACTTCTGACATGTATGTATTCAAATAAAGAAATTGAAATTAATCTTAGAATTACTTGTAATATTCGAAATATTGCACAACATTTGCAAAAAGTAATTTAACACTAATTTACTTTGTCCTACCACTACCAGAATATTATTTGACTATAAATATCCAATTTTAATGTGTCTTACGTACGCAAAAACTACGGTAATGATTTATTTATGAGAACGCTAGGGTCTTTATGAGAAAATAAATTCTATTTTTTTTTTACTCTGGTCCCCACATTCTAGTCCGGACCCCCAGGCCGGGACCTCTGACGAGCCCCCTTTCCTTTAGTGCCAATGGTAGCTTGATACCCATAGAAGTATCAAATATCATACCGTATATTTTCTAGCCTTTTCGACGCAATGTATTCAATGATCTCACTAAAATCAACAAACTTATCTAAATCATTTTTGAACGTAAATGTAGTATACAGAGTCTAGTGTATACATGTGTAGTATATACGGGAGATACAAATGATATATTTATAGAAGAAATATTTAGAGACGATGAGCTATGGAAAGAGTTGATATCAAAATTATGGAACTTTTATTCCAATTGTATTGCTCCGGAAATTATATTAAATAGGAGAGCTAGAAATGTAAAGTGACGGGATCGTAGATACATACTTGAGGCCCAACGGAAATACGAGAAATAAAAATTAATAATGGTTTAATATAACTTGTTTCGCTTCAAATATACCCATTTTTACTTCCACTTTCCGATAGGTCAGGGAAGTATTGTTGATTTAAAAACTGCATGTGATGGGGCTGTGTGCGGCTGTGACTGCCCTACACTCGTTCGGAAACAAATGTAATCTAGTTACCCGGTTGATGATGGTTTGTTCACAATAATGAATATAAAGTACACTTACGCCGATAAAACAGATATTTTGCTGGTTTTAAGATTTTAGGAGCCCTAATAATGAGGCAGAAATTTTGAAAACTATAGCATTTGCTTCATCAATACGATATTCAAATAGTGCAAGAGGTTTTATCACCTGATTATGACCTACGTTTTGTGTTTTGCCGATTTTTTGCCGATATTATGTCAAAATATGAGTTATACTATTAAGTGTCATACCAAACAACATCCAAATCAATGTAAACATTCTCTCTTTATAAGCAAATTTTGTTTTTTTAAATTAACTTTGAAGCTGAATACTGGCAAAACCAAACGCATTTGTATATAGATAAGTTTTGTTAAATCGTCCTCTTTTGATAACAGTAATCTGTGGTTAAGAGCGGGGTTTTGGCGCGAAAACTGGCCTCTAGTTGTTGATAAATCCGCCAGGATTTGATTTAAAAGCGCTCTGTAATATGTTTTGCATTCCTTACTAACGAAATTTGCGTGCAAAAAATTGAACATGTTGCCATGTGTTTAATTTGTATAGCCAGCTTTTTTTGCGGCGGACCACAAATAATTTTACGATGAAGCAGCGCGAGATTTTTTTCGACGCGTGCTAATTTATGAGCATAAACACTATATTTCCGATACATTATATTATATAATTGGGTAACAATTCTCTTTCAAACAAAGACAGTAACCAATTACGCCATAGGTGGAGGAGTAGTAGGGATTAATATTATTATTATTATTATTATTATTATTATTATTATTATTATTATTATTATATTATATTATATTATATATTTTAAGAGCCGTCTTTACCCAAAGGCGGTATGTGGAATTGCATGTACACGACAGCCAAGATAATTTATGAACGGGTCAACATAATTGCAATCGGAGACCTGATTTAGAAACTTCAGATATTTATCTACAAGTGAGCCGAGTAGTTTTAGGAAATAATAAAACGGTGATTTATTATGTTTATTAAAAGAATGGCTGTTTAGCAGAGTTGTGAAATTTTCCTCTGTATTTATTTAATTAAGACAGGGTACATAAAATGGAAATTCCCTCGGTTTCTTTGGAGCTAATATTGTTGTGAAGCACCTTCTTTTTTTTGTTCCAATATCTTGAATTATAATGGAGTATTCTTGTCTGCACATAAATCCGATTAGGTGATCAGAAATAAGTCACTTTTAATTTATATCTTAAAACTTTGACTAATTGTAGATAAATGTCTAAACTTTCTATATCAGTTCTCAGATTGTAATTATGTTAACCCGTTCATAAATTATTTGGCTGTCGCTTATTAATAATGCCGTATACTAGCTGGGGTAAAGAGGCCTCTCAATATCAGGGAATAATTTCTTTAAAATGTTATATTTATTTAATTAAATTCACTAAATCCTTTTACATGTTTTGTAATTTATGTGACCAAATTTGAGTCTTGTAATCTTAATAAGATGCCTGACACAGCCAATTCCATTTTCGTTGTCGTGACGAGGGATTATTTGATCGCGAAATAACATTGGAAAACGAGTTTCCTTCAATTTCACCCTAATAAAACTATAAGTAAACTGAGACCATATTTATTTTAAATACTTTTATTTTTGACTTCAAATCAAATGTTTGGTGTCAATATAAGCAAGCTCTTGGTGACCTCTTCAACTGTCCAAAAAACTAATACCTCTGTTCCATAATAAGTGAGCCATTGCCGATTTTTAGTTTTTCCATAATAAGTGAGCCATTGCCGATGTTTATTTTTCACAAAATAAGTTTTGCGTATATTAAGAATATCAAAATATAAATTAAAAAAATAACTAAGTGTCAATAAGTTTCAAAGAAAACTCAACTGGCTCACTTATTATGGAACAGAGGTAGTATTAAGATGGCAGTTATAAACGACCCAAGAACTTATCTCCTTATCTCCTCAGGACCCAAATTTTGTATACATACTTATCCCTTCTTAAAGTATTATAAGTGCGTGCATTTCGCCCTAGAGATTTCAACAACACCCCACATGCAAATAGATTCATTTAGGTTTCTTTAAATTCGGGTGCGTAGTTAATTTGAAAATCCTATTCAATTATGGTTGTGCTTTCTTCGTCTGTTTCTGCTTTGGTTATTGTGCGTTTTGGTTGTGTGTGTGTTTTATAAACTTCTGTCTCCCCCGTGACTATTTTTTACTTTCACCCTGTGACAACTATTGTGTCTGTATTTTGTGTATGACTAATTCCTCCCTATGACAATTATTATTGCATATTTTATATTTTTTATATTTAGTTAGACTAATAAATCTTCCTGTGACAATTTACTTGTGCATTGTGTAGTTCTTTTGCGTATTTCGAGATTTGTGTGTATGGGAAGGATATCACAAAAATTGAATGTGTTAACCCTATCATAAAAAAATATGGGAAGAGATTAAACTCTTCAAAAATGACAAAAAAAATGTTTCCTTGGCTGCTAGAAAAATAGTAAATAAAAAACTAATTTCCTTATTACAGAATATAGCACAAAAAACCCATTTACGATAATGCCCATGGTGATGGGGCAATCATCATTCGCGTTGCAAAGATTTAGAATGTCCTGCATTAAAAATTATAAGAATTACGATATTTCGCGGTTTAAATGCGAAGTCCGCAAAATAATGTCGGCGTTCGTTCAAACGGCTGAGCCCCGACAGAGCTGAAAAACAGCGGTAAAAAATGACCTTTACACTTGATTCGCATATTTCAAACTTCTGTTACAAGTGTTGGCAACATGGCTTAGCAATTATGTCATTGCTTCATCTCGTAGCGAACATATGAACTGCTAGGAGCAAATTTTTAACTATTTTCACGGCGGGATATTCAATTTAGGTACATTTTAAATAATTAATAAAATCATAAAACATCTGTTAATTAATAAGTACTATATCTTATTAGATACAGTATTTTACAAGGTTTCAGGATATATTTTTGGAATGAATAAACATAATTTCTCTGAATCAAATTAATTAAATAATATGGTAAATAATTGGTAATTTTAATTATAAACTATACAGTGACACGTAGAATCAGGTCTATATTCATGTAAAGCTTTAAAATTGCGCAAATATTTGCAAATACAATCTATAAAGATGAAAATCGACAAAAAGCGACGATTTCATGAAATTTCATAGAAAAACGTAAATAATCAAAAAACTTACTATACAGCGACACGTAGTATTTATTTTTTTAATTTATGGTACAGAAAATATAACGTGAAAGTGATTATTAACAGCGTTTAAGTTGAAAAACACTTTTACGCCCGAAAAACCGCGCTCTTAAGCCATTTCCACATAATTTCGAGACACCCTGTATATAAAAAACTGGACAAGCGTATTGTCTTGATGAAATCGACACGAATTTCTGAATAGAGACATAAATTTTCTGAAAGACATACAACGAAGTAGGGCAGAAAATAAACACATTTTTTTTTTAGATGGAAGCTGGTACGACACCTTGATACCGTACAAAAAGGTTGGGTCCTTAAAATGCAATTTAAATGTTCCACCATCTACAGGAAAACGAATCAAAATTTTACACGCTGGTTCGAGAGAAGGACGTCCAAGGTGTCTACTTTCATCTGCCAAAAATATTAAGGGGTCAATCCTCGACTATCATGAAGATATGTCCTCTGTAATATTTCATGACTGGTTTTGTAATACGTTGCTGCCGAAGTTACCTGAAAACAGCGTCATTGTAATGGATAATGCGAGTTACCATTCCGTGCAATTATTCAAAGCTCGAAATGCCAGTACTCGCAAAGAAAAAATAATGTTTTTTTTTTACAAAATCATGATTTATATTATAAAGAAAATTATACAAAAAATCAATTGTTACGCAGAAATTCATCAAAACCTATTACATTGATGAAGAACCTGCGAAATACGGACATAAGGTGCTCCGCTTACCACCCTATTATTGTAAATTTAATCCTATTGAATTAATTTGGGCCCAATTAAAATCATATATTAGGTAGAAGAATACAAATCCGAAATTTAGCCAAGCCACCATTGACGAATTTAAGCAGGAGGTAGCCAATATATCTTCCAATAACTGGGAGCAGTGAGTATGGCATGTGATTGAAAGAGAAAATTGTCACAGAAATAACAATGTACAAGAATTAATCATTACTTTAGGTGACAATGAAAGTGAGTGCAATGATTTGGCAAATATATAAAATTCCAAAAATATTGCTGTTTTAATTGTGATTATATTACATATAAATAAATGTGTGGGGATTTATTACTTAAAATGCGACCCTGGGAAAAATGCTACGAAGGTAAAAATATGGTTATATTTTGACGACTACTACCCCAATAGGGGATTATTCAATTATTTCTGATTGACTATACGTCCAAATATTGTCTTGGTCACCAATCTATTGACACGTAAATTAAGTTGAATACTCACGGGTATAACCTTTTTCACCAACCGTCTAGTACACAAAAGCTGAACTATTAAACCGAACGGCGTTGGTAAATTCCTCGGTTCTTTACAGGTATCTCTACACACACGTTTCCAAAATGGATGTAATAATAGAATTTGCATCATATTGTGCCGGCGAACACCTGTAAATCACTCTGTAAAATTAACTGCCGTCACGACGAAACATTTGCTAAAGCTCTATAAAATATATAGTCGTATACTACATTCGCATTCAAAATGTATTTATCGTCGAAAGTTTGGTTTGATTGACACAAAACATGCCTGAAAAATTAACGATTTTCAGGAATTTATTACGAAATAACTAAATCCGCAGACAGATTATGACGAATGTCTATAGAATCCTTGTACTTTTAAGAATAATTTTATATGCAAAACGAAGGATTTAATTGATTTAAACAGCAGTGGTATTCGCCTGCGCAAAGGTCTAAAATGCTTAATTTTACTCATTAAATATCGCAACCTTAACCTCAGACGTAGACGCAGACATCCACCCCGAGAAGTGAGGACGAACAAATAAAAGCAAACGCACCCGCTGGAACCAGAAGTTGGTCGATACTCGCGAACTTCCAACAATCCAGCATCCCTGACATCACCTAGCTCTGCTCGTGAACTTCAAACAGTCCAGCACACAGATTATATATATACAGATACACCACTCTCTGTAAAAAACATTTGTCGCGTTTGCACCCTCTATGATTTGCAGGTCCGTACCATTTTCTTAACAAAATAACACACGAGATGGCGCCACTATAGCTTAATGTAGCCAAAATTCACGAGATGGCGCTACATCGTTAAAAAAAGCGGGATTTATAAATAAATATATATATATATATATATATATATGTAATTATAATATAGAGGGAAATTTAGTCAATTAATTTAATAAGCTAAGTTGTATTGGAGCTATGGATTTATTTGATAGTGGTTTTTAATCGATTATCATCGTCGTTTCGCACTTCGATTGAAGGCTTCTTCAGGATGTTTAGATTATTTTAGTTTTTTCTTGTTTTATGGCACAATGTGTGGCGGCCCTCGGTCCCGCGAACTATGATATCAATTTGATCCGCGATGATTAGACTGCCAATTAAATTCGCAGATCGCCAATTAGCCTGTAGTTAAAGTACCTACAATTGATGTAATTATTTCATTGTTATCCTGCAATTGTGATTAAATTACTCGCAATCAATCTATTGTTACTGCTCGCGGTGATTAGACTGCCAATTAAATTCGCGGATCGTCAATTAACCTGCAATTAAAGTACCTGGAATTGCAGTAATGCACCTGTAATTAATGTAATGCATCTGCAATTATTCCATTGTTATCCTGCAATTGTGATTAAATTACTCGCGATTTCCGCAATCAACCCATTGTTACTGCCCGCGGTAATTGATTAATCCGCCAATAAAACCGCGGATTAAATTAATCGAAAACTAACCTAGCCTGGGTTGGAACTGTCCTAGTATAACTACTGTTTATATATCTTGAATTTATTTGAAATGTAATTTTAAATTAGATAGATGTCTAGTTTTGTAATAGTTATTTAAGCATTAAGGGAGGTAAGTATCGTTTACCAGTCGAGGTCGAGTTTGCGCCCGAGCGACAGCGAGGGCTAGCAATAAAGTGCGAGACTAGTCAAAACTTACCTCTCGAATTGTTTATAACTGTTTTTCCACTCCTGAAGTTGGTTTGTTTTTCCACTCCCTACATGGTAAGTACACTGTTGTGACATTGATTTGATGGAAGTAAACCCCACTTACCGATAAAGCTTTGGTTACTATGAACAACGGGAGGTAACAACTTACCTCCCTCAGGGAAGTAACTAAAAAGTTTTCTGTAGCTTTTTTGTATTAATCAAACACAAACAATTAAACCAACTTCAGAAGTGGAAAAACAGTAATAAGCAATGCGAGAGGTAAGTTTTGAGGAGTCTCAGACTTCATTGCAGGCCCTCGCTGATGCTCGGGCGCAATCTCAAATCAAATCAAATCAATATTTATTCACGAATGATGAAGTACAGGCAATACACAAATAATATTACAATGAGAAAAAACAGAAAAAAATAAATTTTGCTGATACCGTGCGAGCAAAAATTATTATTATCAACGTTTGCTTTGCAAAGCCATACAGCTTAGCTTAAAATTCATCAGTTTGGCACGTCATGTGTTAGACACAATTTTAACCTAGATTTGGTTAGATATATCGTCCCCTTGTAATTGTGATCTAAATCGACCCCTACGTTTTTTCAGCCCAAGCCCTCTTCTATGAAAATACATTTTGGTCGCACCAAAATTACATTTCTAGATATTTACTATTTGTACTTGTTCCCTAATATTTCCGTAAGCCTTACATTGCAAATTTTATGTTGAAATTAATAAAAGATCTAATTCTTCCTGTTGGATTTATTGATTTAATTTTACAAGGGCGCACATTTTTCTATGCCATGGGTAAAACTTTAAAATTGGTTTTACTCCATTATTTGTTGGCATTGTATAGAACAATAATTGATTTGCACTTATTGAAGTTGCAGCAAAAATTAAGTATATAGTAACTCTTCAGTGGTTACCAGCGTTGCAGCGTTGACTGATATATTGATATCAGTCGGTTGTTAATGGGATTGATATTCAATCAACGGTTGCAGGTTAACGATGGCGCGGCTAGCCAGATCGTAGTAGAGCGGGTCGGTGAGTTTCGGCACGGGGCAGCGTAGAGGGGTTTTTAGGCAGTGTTCGCACAGAAATGATTAATACTGGGTTTATTCGAAATACAAGCAGACACACACAAATGGAAATAAGCACGTCGTGTGATCGCACAAGTCGTGTGGTCGATTGTTTATAATTTTATATCATTACTTAAATATTTCGCGACATTTTATAGTTATGCAACACAATTAACAAGATATTTTCCGTAGTTCGGTTTGGTGAATGTTGCAAGATGCAAAGAGCAAGAGGAGCAAGATGCTCAGGCCTTCCCCTTGCAAGCGCACGCATCATTTACTAATGGCACCCGGCAATGTAACATGACACCCGGTTTAGACGCCGAACGGCCGTAGACAAATGTGTCGCCTACGTTTCTACTACATCATACCAAGCCGAGGACCGAATCACGCCTGTCATAGACTACAAAACCCCCGAGATAAAAATAGAGTTACACGGTATAATTCCGACGCGAACTTGTTCTGCGGACAAAAATATTATCGCATTTAAAAAAAATCTATTAATAATATACATACATATTTTAATTGTATGAATACATAATCATTATTATTCTATAATGAATATGCGATAATTCTTTCGAGTAGTGTATATTTATTTTAAAATATTTCTTAATTAAATAAAATTGGTACGAATGAAGAACAAAAACTTTAGTAAGCAATACAAACAATTCGATGTTCAATAAATTCAAGAAATATATATTTATGATATAATATTGATTGATTGATTGATATGCATTTTATTAAGCATTATTAATTATTTCAGATGTCTCCACGTAGTGGCATTGAGAAGGAGAAAAGAAAAAGGGTCGCTGAATTTTACAGTAGAAAAAAACCGTGGTTGTTGTGGCAAAAACTATTTAGATTGAAAAAAAAGTATTGATCCACGTACCAATTAGAAAAGGGCCGAGGATTGGGTAAAAATTGGAAAGAAATTTCTATCATTCAGTTCCTGCAAAATGTACAATTTATTACTGATTGATAAGAAACTTGCCATCATACTCCAATTTAATATCGTACAGAAAGGCCATTGCCACTGTACAATTCATGGCAAGAGAAATTTGCGTATTATTTCTCAGAACATCCTTCTTCTCTTGTGAACCCTGTTATATGATTTATCTGATGCGTGTTTGTGGATATAAACATTTAAAGAATAAAATCCCTTTTTATTGCAACATACATGGTGTATGTTAAGTTTGTACCTAGACAAACTTAAAGGGGGGATTCCCCCTAATATAAAAAGGTCTTACAAACAAGGGGTCTCAGCAGCTTTGTTTTTAAAATACAGTTTAAAGTTTTAAAAAATATATTAGTTACTAACAAACATTCTTACAATAGATACAAAAACCATGTTCTGTATATAATAAATATACTAACGTAGCTGATTACATGATTCGATAAGTGTCTTAAAAACCGGTACTTACTTTAAAAAAAACATGTTTTGTATATAAATAAATATACGAACATAAAACATATATTGTAATTACTTGCAATAATCTTACTTAAAACATAGAAAATCACTTACAATAATAGTACTTCCAAAACCACTATCTCTAAAACTTTGGCCATTTTCAGGTTAAAAATGGTCTCAAAAGCGAGTAGGGGTCACTTGTAAAATGCTGCGGCATAGTTCTTAAAAGTGCCACAAAAGTTAATAAGCAGGGCATTGCCAACATAAACAGTGGGTGCAAATATCAGCCAATGTTATCTAATAAGATCTTTAATAAAAAACTACAACCATACGAAGTTTTAGATTATGTTAATTAAAGGAAACCATTTTTTTTACTTGTTTTTGTCGGGGTGGTAGCATTTTAGATACTATACAGTGCAATACCATATACATAGGTATAGGTTTCTAGGGTCGTTCGGCCCGCCTGAAGTCATGGTAACCTATGCTACAGGATCCAACTAAGGAAGGGATTATAGTGGTCAGAGCTACGATTTATTTGCACATAGCTTTCACGGTTTGCAACAGATCCGTAATAAAATTGTTTTAAATCGAAACACTAGAGATCAATATTATTCATTTATTGAATCCATACAATTCAGACAATCGTACCATATCCCACATTTGAAGTGCACTTAATGTTGTCATTTTAAGCGCAACTACAATACAATAAATCCCGGTAAAACTTGTACATATAATTAAACAAATTTATAAGATAACCAATAAAAATGCATCAGCTAAAAACAATCGGTCTATTTAAATCAAACTAGTGGCTTAAATTAGGAATGGTAAAATAGCTTTACGTTTGCGTGGATAATCATTGAATTCTTTTCTATAATTTCTGTGTTTACCTAAAGCCCAAAGAGTCATTTGATACATACCGGCTAATGCAAACAAGAAAGATGGAATGCAGCTAGTCATAATAGTGAATCCAACCCAAGCAAGAAACTCATACATATAATTAGGGCACGACACATAATTAAACAGTAACGTAAATGGATTGCTGTCTGGTACTGGAATTCTACGCACAGTTGTACCTGGTGGGCGTAAATTTCTTAAAAGGATGTGAATACTGAAATTTCCAACTTCAGCGAATATAAATATAATTGCCCCCAAAATTACTTGTGGCATAGCCGGTTCTGTGAATAAAGGATGATTTACGTGGTACGCAACGTATGCAGAAAAGCCCCAATAGTATGCACAATTTTTAAATAAATTGCGAATAGGCATTGTGCCGTGTGAAAATCTATGTACAAATATTGTTTCAAGTAGACGCTTGGAGTAGTGGATGCTCCAGCACAACCATGCAGCTGATGCTGCTGTTGACATGATTCCTTTGCTCTCTCCATAGACAATCTGTGGCCTCAAAGCAAATAACGAGTACACAACAAGTGGTCCAAAATATTCAGCAACAAACACTGCAGTCCATGATATTTGGGGGCCCAAGTCTTTTACATAAAGTCTTGACCCATTCTTCAATATCGATAGCGTAACCAAGCTGTCTTTTAGATCTTTGCCCTTCACATCATCCCGCAATGACTGTCTGCATACTGTTAAATTGGGTACCTTCTTTTCAATCGATCTTTTCACTTCTTGTATGGTTGATGTACTCTCTACCTGCACTTTGCATAGCAGCTTATTTTTGATGGAGTAAATTTCAATCTGGAAGGTTTTATTATTAATAAAATGTATTATTTAAACAATGTTAAGTACTTACTTCACCCATTGCTGTCGTATATTTCTGCTGAATTTAGCGACACTGGAACTTCAAAGCGTCAATCATAGGAATGTGTACACCAGCAGAACCAGTTGATTTACTTGTGCAAATGAATGATATGCAAGTTTGACCTCAACGACTTATATTTGCATTCAATGGAGTTAAACACGTACTGCTATGTATCCGACACTTAAGAGAGAGCTGTTCAAGTCTTGATAACAACCAACTGAGAACATAGCAACAATGTTAATTAACTACACACAATTAGCGATGATAATGCCAACATTTGAAATGCGAATTCGAGAATCTACGATCGCATAAAAAATAGCAATAGATCTCAGTTGGTAACAACGGCAGTGGTTCCCAACCTTATTTTAGTCGCGACCCATTCTAGATTCTCTCAAAATGTTCGCGACCCCTAATGTATTCAGAAAGGTAAGTTCTGAATTCAATGAAACAAGAGAAAACACTTGTCCTAGCACTCAAATTATGGATTTAACACAATGGTTCCCAAAATGAACACAGGAGCATCGCGGAATATTGCAAAAGTTAATAATCTAGTCGAATGAACTCGAATAGAAAAAAGTTAACTCACTTTATCATAACATTTTCGTTATACTTTCAGATCCTAATTTCGGAAAAACTGGCGATTGGGTATATTCTATTTTTTTGCTTTTTGTTATAATTTATAGTAAACTTAATTTGTGATCAAAATTGGAAGCTTGCGAACTAATTGAAACAAAATTTGAAAAAAGAAACTAATTTATACAATTTATATATTATTGCCGTGTACGTAGCAATCCATGTCTTGCTAATCTATTAAAATGTATCATATCAATACGCACTGACGCTATACGGCTTCATGGGGCGCTGGGCAGATTTGAATTTGAATTAAATAATATACAATAACAATTAACACTTTTTTTAAATATATATTGATTCCCCCCATGGGGTCGATAGCCTAATAAAGATTGTTTATATATATATTGATTCCCTCAGATGTTGGGAGCACTGGGCAAATTTCTAATTTGCCCATAGAATAAAGCGCCACCGACTCCCTTACAGGATTATAGTTTTATTATGTGCATAAATTTAAGATTTGTTCGACTTGAAAACAAATCGTTTCACAGATTCTTTAGTTTTTCTGTATATTGGAATGAACTTGATACAGGAGTTAAGTAAAAATTCAACAAAAGAGAACTGAAACATATAATTCATTTATTATATTTTTGTCATGTAAATGTACATAAACAGGTACTTGCACATACAATAATGTATCTATCACAACAAATGATTATAGTTCAATGTATATATATATAACATTCACATTAAACGTTTAAAAAAACATATAATAATAACAACTAAAAACAATGAATATCACAGAAGTGAACATTTAGTCCTAGTTTTACAATTAATTAATCAGCCATTATAATAGTTATCGCACTCGTAGCAGATGGTGATTGATCAGAGAATGTGTACCGATTATTATGACTTCTACCACTGCTCAGTGATCTTTGTAAATTTCTGTGTGGACGAATACCACTTTTACTGCCCAAAGATTCTAACTCGTGGTTGTCTGATATTGACGACGTTGCTGGTCGGCTCTCTGGCAGTTTGCTCGTATCTTTTTTACAACATAATTGTGAATAAGTGTATTGTCCGAATTGTCTTTCAGGTCCAGCTATAGCTAACAAAGATCCTAAATGAAACGTGGCAAAGAGCCAACTAACAATCATTACAATTACAAGAAACTGGCCTATTTGTTTATATGCTAATATACTTGACGGTGTCATGACTGCGCCCACAGCTACTGTTGTAACTGCAGCCATTGATATAGGGCCAAACATATTTGCAAGAGAAAACTTGATGGCATTTACCCGATTATCGGAAAGTGATAAAGGGCATAGTCTGTAATTAACAGTGTAATGCAAACTAAAATCGATAGTCAATCCTATAGTACTAGAGATAGCCACCGATTCTAGAATATTCAATTTCCATCCCAACAAAACCAATAATGCCATCGTAGTTATAATGCTGCATGTAATCGTAAAAATTGCATACAAACTATTGAGAACATTTAGTGTAGTGATAAATAATACAACCAATGCAAGAGCCATTGACACAACAATTGCTAAAAGAGTATTCTTTGACAACACCCTCTGCAAATCATAAAATTCAAAATCACTAATAAACCAACCACCTTTCATAGTATCTGGTGCAGTCTCAAGTTTTTGTAGCAACCATGCATCTACTTGATTTAAAAAGTTATGCATGTAGTCATACGACATGGAGTAGGAATAATTACTGTCATATTCCACAACAACCGCTTTTATCACAGGTATATCATCTTTAGAAAATTTTGGCCCTGCTACTCCAGGAATAAAATATTCAGAAGGTGTTTCATACAAATCAGATACTGCATCTAATATACAATAATCAAAAACTCCACTATCATAAGGAAACTTAGATTTTTCACAACAAGGGAAACGATTATATTTTCCACTGATGGGGTCCGCACATCGTCTCTCCATCCAAGACGTAAATGATTCAATGAAACAATTTGGCAATAAAGGTCCTAATGTTGGCTGGTAAAATGACTGTTTTCGCAAATCTTTACAAAACTTTAATAACCATTTTTGCGATTCTGGATGGGATATATTGAAGGCCGGATCGAGTTCTAAGTCTCCTAATGACTCAGGATTCATATAGTTTCCATTATCTCGGGGCAAAACACCCCATACAAATCTCAACGGTAATTTGTAATTTAAATTACTCGCAAAATCATCATTCTAAAATAACAAAGGTATTATTATAATATGTAGTGTCTTATCAAATATTTACCTTCTGTGTGCGTTTGAACCAAAACTGGTTTTTGTATAACAAGTCATATTGCTCGAACGGATGTTGACTGTCAAATAACTGAAACTCGTTGCTGTTTGGTAGTTGCAATTTTGGATGGTAGAATACAATGATGGAACTTATGACAGCAGTAATTGTGAAAAACACAAAGAAAAAAAATTTCAATCGGATAACTACATCCAAAATAAAAATCTCAGGAGTTTGCCAAATTTTGTCAAGAGCTGAACAACAAGTTTTAAATTTTGCGATTGTTAGTCTCCAGTGTGGTGTGCCACACCATCTGTCTAAGCAAAATAATAGACTGTGCATTACGCCAGAATGTGTGAAGCAATATCTCTCCCAAATAACTATTGTTGCTGGTAACCAACTAATCATCAATATGTAGTTAGCAACTACCGCCATACCAGCAAAAATACTGAAAAAACCCTGTTATTTAGTAATAATTGCTTGGTAATTAATTCATGCTTACCCAAAACAACGTAATGCAGTTATTGAGCTGAAATACGACGCTAGAAAAGCTACAGAAGTAGTCACCGATGTTACAAACATGGAAATTAAAGCATGGTACAAAGTACGACTCATTACTTTAACCAACGAATTGTCTGTTTCTCGTTTCACAGACTGCCAAACTTTACAAAATATAAATGCATCATCTGCACCAATTCCTAAAATACATTGATTGTAGTAAAACAAAGAAATAACCGGCTACAAATATTCTTACCAATTGCTACAATTGTTGCTAGTAAATTCATAAATGGAAAAAATGCTAGTTCAAAAACCAGTGTATATAAAAAGTAGGAAATGCCAAGCGAAAACACAATGGCAATTATTGTCATAATTGTAAGGAATAATGACTTTGTATACATCCACATGCATATAATAACGATAATGCCACCTATTACCATAAGCCATGCATCATGTAGTAAACATTCATCAAATAATTTATTCTTTAATCCAAATTCCATTGCCACAACCGATATGCCTTTATATGATAAATGCCTGTCGTTTAAACCATTGTAATAGGGTAACGAAGCCGTACTACATGCAATGGGTAAAAAAATCATGGTTTCTTTTAGCTCAGACTGTTCTGTACTCTACAAAATAAAAATAATCAAATCATTTAATCAACTGCTCCTTCCAGTACTATTTTACATTTGGTGGTAAAAATGTTGTACTTGTGATATAGTTAAGAATGTTAAACACAGCATCATGACGTATACAATCTCTTGGAGCTTCACAATGACCTTTCTCATCACAATCCGGAGTCAGTTGTAAGTTATGGTAAAACTTGGCACAGTGTTTCAGCAATGTTTTGGTCGAATTTACATCTTCTTCCTACGGATCCATTAATCTTCAAACTCATCAGCAACCACAAAATAATAATACTTACAGTTATGGCTAAACATGACGTACGGTCATTCAAAACTGCAATATAGTTACTTAAAGACCATGGCCTACAACATCTCTTAGGTTTCTTTGCAGTTACAGCACACAAAGGCTTATATCCGTTGGCTTGCACAAGTACCATTTCTAGACGACAAATTCGAAACAGTGATTCCAAGTTAAACAAGTCCTGGTCATTATCTGCTTTAATAACAAGTTGAGCATAATTTTCATCTAAAAAAATTCTAGAATAAATTTATACATACAATTTATAAACATATTACATTGCACTCATTACAAAAACAATAATATCTCATGCCTCTGCTAAAATAAAATATGTCCATTTTATGGTAATTCTACATTGCTTCTACTTTGGCGAACGTGAATTTATTACAAGTCTGGTCCTAATTTAATTACCAAACATAAAAATTAGAAATTCACTTTGTGTAATATACAGGGTGTCTACAAAAGAAAGGCCCTATTTTGAAAAATTATAACGCGGGAAGTATGCAAGGTGACAGCTGCGCTAAATATCGTTGCATAGAGGATATTTGTGAGATTTTTTGGTTGTTGCCGGTAGATGTCTCTATAACAGTCGTTCCCCATTTTTTGTTTAGTCGCGAAGCAATTTAGATTCTCTTAATATGTTCGTGACCCCCAATATATTGTGAAATGTAGAAGGTAACTTATATTATTGATTTAAGACAGTAAAATCATTTTTTAAACTTACAAACATTGCATCTTTCGATTCGACCAAACACCGGGCTCAATAAATGTATTAAACCTGTTGCGTATTTTTATTTAGCCGCTCAATAAAGGAAAACATGCGGCAACAGGTCTCCCAGGGATTAATCAGTACTTACTTGGATGTCCACAGAAGTATCCATTTCTATTTAACGGCGGTAAAAAAACATCACCATTTTCAGTATTCACAATTTTCTCTAAAGTTACCCAGCTGTCTTCAGTGTTGCTTTCAGTGTAATTGCTTTTCTCATTGATATAAATCTAAAAACAAACAGAACATAACAGAGATATATATATATATATATATATATATATATGTTTGAACATGTTCCGGGTCTTTGAACTTCCGTGTATTATTTTGTGTGTCCTGAAAAGGACCTTTTTCACGACGTTTCGGCAAAATCGCATTTGCCATCTTCTGGTGTATTCTTCTCGAGTGTTAGGAGAGAACTGAAGAGAGTTGATTGCTGTGTCCTTTTATACCTCCTTTCTGGCGGGGCTTCTGGTCATCGGGCCGGTTGTGTGTTGTTGGTTTTCGTGATCAACGGGGGGCTTCGATAGTCGGTGCGGATGAGATTGAGGCTCCGTAATCCGACTGAATGAGCTATTCAAGGAGTTGTTAATCCGTTGCGTCGGTCTTCTTGGAAGCTTAATGACCGGGTCCACAGGTTTCCGTGTTTTACCTGCAAGGGTATGTTTCCAGGCTTTCGGCAGGCGTTGTGCGTCGTCACGTTTGTTTAAGTAACAACTTAAACAACTAGTAACAACTTAAACAAACGTGACGACGCACAACGCCTGCCGAAAGCCTGGAAACATACCCTTGCAGGTAAAACACTGAAACCCGTGGACCGGTCATTAAGCTTCCAAGAAGATCGACGCAACGGATTAACAACTCCTTGAATAGCTCATTCAGTCGGATTACGGAACCTCAATCTCATCCGCACCGACTATCCAAGCCCCCCGTTGATCACGAAAACCAACAACACACAACCGGCCCGATGACCAGAAGCCACGTCAGAAAGGAGGTATAAAAGGACACAGCAATCAACTCTCTTCAGTTCTCTCCTAACACTCGAGAAGAATCCACCAGAACATGGCAAATGCGATTTTGCCGAAACGTCGTGAAAAAGGTCCTTTTCAGGACACACAAAACAATACACGGAAGTTCAAAGACCCAGAACATGTTCAAACACATTTCGGCCGTGAAAACATACACATGAACATATATATATATATATATATACAGGGTGTAACAGAAATACGTGTGTTAATTTTAAACATTGGTAGAACTCTTTAAATAAAACATTTTTTCTATGTTTTTTTTTTCAAAAACCAATGTTAAACTGTTTTAAAATATGTTCTAGTTTATCTACTAAAACGCGTACCCGCCTATGGTTAAAGGTGTGCAGCGATAAAATCTTTTGTTGTGATGGCAACGGTGTCATAAAGGTACATCATTGCCTGTTAGGCAAAACACGTTTAGGATATTGTGCACTGTACAATCTACGGGCTTCTGCGGTATTTCCAAAAGCTCGGCCATATACCAACACAATATCTGTTAATTCTTGATTAGAAAAATTTGGCATTTTGAAATAAACTTCCCTTGACAATTATAGTGACAGTACCTGAGAACGGCTCGTTTGGTCAAAATTAGGGGGCATAAAAATATTAAAAAAATCTGCAAATTTTGAAAAAAAACATATAGAAAAAATGTTTTATATAACGAGTTCTACTAATGTTTAAAATTAACACACGTATTTCTGTTACACCCTGTGTATATATATATATATATATATATATATATATATATATATATATATATATATATATATATATATATAATATATATATATATATATAAATACCTAGATATATATATATATATATATATATATAAATATATATATATATATATATACATATATACATATATTCTACTAATTCCCACATTTACTTTGTTACGAATGATGCCTTCATTTTTTATCTTTTTGGGGGTTTTCTTTTTTGGCTTGAACAAACGAGAAAAATTCCGCCTGTTCAGATATTCTTTTGGGTTGACCACAAATGGCCCGCTTGATTTCGTCGCATCTATTAAAATTTTCCAAGTAGTTATTTTATTGGCAAGTATAGTGCCCCTTGTTTCAAATCCCTGAAATAATCGAAATAGTTATTTAAAACATAATCAATATACTTTCAATATTTACCATTTGTGGATCTGAAAAGTTTGGAAGAGTTTTGTATGTCAATGGTATTATGAGACATGTTACTGAAAATACTGTCAATCCTATTAAAATAATGTATGGATGGTGCACTAAAATGCTTGAGACTGAATTAAATGACATCGTGCAAGTAATTACTCAAACATTCTCTCATATTAAAAAAATTGATTTTGTATGCAGATGTCTCCAATTGACCATCTAAAACGATTTGTAACATTACACAAAATATTCCTTAAGGTTAGTAATGCTATACAAAATAAAATCTTATTCCGACTTCAGAATGTAGGTGAAGGATTATCACCTCGAGAATAGCACTGGCGGGAAAATTAAAACATTATGCACCAACAGATAACTCGGTGTCTAAAAATCAGGGTTTAGAAGACAAAACTTGCTAGGAGAGGCAGACAAGAAATTGCTCAGGGAGTTTTGAATTTTTTTTAACTTATTTTCTATTTTGTTATGTTTTGATGAAAAGTCGTGCATGTCATATATGGTTCACAGCTTAATAGAGTACATAAAATAGGAATTGTATAGTCTGCTGCAATTTATGCAGTAATAAGTCAGACATTAACAATGTATCAAATATGCAAACCATACATGGGCCGAGTAAGCTTACCTGCGAGCCATATGTGGGTCGTAATACAGAGAATGTCCCCCTAGTTCTGATAAACAGTCCAGCTTTAACGAACATCGAAATAATGACCCATAATGTTGCGGTTATATCTAGAAAACAAATTATATCTATAATGTTCCCTGCTACTTTATAAACTGCACGTATAATTTATAATTTGCATATCTATCTTGCAGTTTGATGTTTTGTAAATATTTGACATTTTCTACGTTAGCGATTCCACTTCGAAAGATTTACAGACGAAAATTATGCTTACTATTTTGAGAGCTAGTTAATTAATATGTTATATTTTATTTACAAATTTGTTAGGAAGTGTTGATAGTTAAAATTTCGAGGGAAACTAAACGGCCCAGAGTAAGAAACAATTATACGACTAGTTCAAAATCAGAGATTGGGCATGACAAACATGTGTTCGCTTAGATTTCAAATTTATTCACATTATTTTAACACCTTCCTAAAGAATTCTCCGAGTTGCACAAGTTCAGAATTCGGTATCTTCTCCAAGATTTATTATATGGTTCTGAACCAGAACATTAATTACCAAATAAATAATACCGTACTATACATTTTCTAAAATATATGTGCCTTATGCCTTGGTGTTATAACAAGTAAATATCTAACTTGATAATGGCAGTTGGGTGCAAATTCCAAGAAATATTGTTTGTATGTTTAGAGATGTGTAACCATAAACTGGCTCTTAATATACATTTTTATTAATTATAGAGCACAATATGTAATATAATATATCATAAATTCATGCATGAATAATTTAATATGCTATTAGGCCATCGTGTTCATTAAAATTATTATAAACAAACGAAAAGTTTATTTCTGAAATTATTATCAATTAACGTTCGAACCAATAAATTCACCAACAAATACGAGTAGCGAATAACATCTAGAAATATAATTACGTGCTGAACACTCACCCCGTCGATATAAAAAGCACCTCGCGTTTGCTTCCCCGGACAACTAGGCACAGAAACACAGTAAATTAAACTTGGGGTGCGGTTTACTCATTCACGCAATTTTGAAGCGAAATTGATTCGGCTTTCATTCATGAATCCGTGAAATAAGTGATGAACGTGCTGTTACTGAGAAACCAATTTGACGCCTGCTTTAAGAATGAAACAACGAAACGTTACAAAATCATCTTAGAAAACAAATACGATACTCGACGATCGTTTTCGATCTAACCGTGTTATCATGTCAACGAAATTCCAATGAAACAGCTGGTCCGGCCGACTTTGAAGGTCACCGTGTGTACCTGTTCCTTTGTTATCATCCAAGCACAACTATAAAATGCCGTAGAAAATTATATTTCGAAAATTGTATTTAGTACGAGGATACCTACAAATTTCTTTAATTCAAATATTAAATATTAACAAACAATAATGAGGCAATCACTGACTGGTAAACACATTCATAAATCATTCATATTCCCGTGCGAATAGTCCGTTATTCTTTAAAAATATACTGCCAATTATAAATCATTTTGAATTCAAATATAAATCGTTGACAAGACTGCATAATTAATATATATGTGTATATATATATATATATATATATATATATATATATATATATATATATGTATATATATATATGTATATATATATATATATATATATATATATATATATATATATATATATATATATATATATATATATATATATTTATCAGGAAATAATTGTCAACAACAAATGTCAATTATTCGGTACAGTAGAGTGGGTACACTACAGTAGTACCGTACAGTAGTTATTCTTGTATTATAATTTTTTTTTTTTAAATTCTTTATTCACTTTTTTATTTATTGGGGGCCCTCTCCATATTTATGCCCGGGGCCTCCAAATCCAGAGGACGGCCCTGATTCGGTATTACTATTAGAAAATTTAGATTTAGACATATTAGATTTTTAACTAGTTATTGTCACTAATTAAATATAATATCCACAACACAAATACAAATTTATTTTTAAAATTAACGTTGACTACAAAATGAATTCCATTAACTTATTGCTTTTTAGAGAGAGAATCAATCTTTATTAGACTATCGGCCATGAGCCTTTCGCCTTATATAGTATATTACATATTGTATTACATTACGTTAAATTATACATTACGTTAAATAATTTCATAGTATATTTATTTACAAAATTCTTGTCAGTTGGTGTCGTAAATATATATCGGCTGTTTTATTTTACTCTGTCTTGTGTCTCTTTTCTTGCACATGCTGTCAATGATGTCCCAGTTGATGTCATTGTCTTTGAATTTTAGTCTTAGTTTGTCGTGTCTTTGGGATATTGGTGGAATTTCCGTTAGTTCGTATAGGGAATTGTTGGATATGTTATGTAAGGGGTTGTCGGGATGTCTAAGTTTAGTCACAAGTCTTATGCATTTCCGTTCAGTAATGTCCATTAAGTGTTTCGTTTTGTACGTACCGTTAGCTGTCAGTATATGTCCATAGTCCAACATGGGGCGGGCAATGCATTTGTATAAATTTGAGGCGGTTTTTAATGATATCCCCCTGTTTTGGAATGTCAAGCATCGGAATTGTTTGGTGCGTTGGATGACTTGTGATTTAATGTTTTGAAAGTGTTTGGTGAATCTTCCTTTGTTGTCGAATGTTATGCCGAGGTATTTAATGGTCTCTGTTGGTTCAATGTGAAGGCCGTTTATTCTGACAACGGGGGAAGATTGGGTGATTCGATGGTTGGGTATTTTGCTTTTTATTATGTTATTTTATTTTTTATTATAAGTACATAAATAAATAAAGTAGATGATGGGAGCTTGGGAGCATAAAATATAATGAATGAAAATAATTCTTTAAGTACCTATAATAAAATTTAAAGTCTATGGAGCCAAAATATATGTTTTTCACATATGTGTATATACAGGGTGTCCAAGATAAGGATCAACAGCATGGGGATCTCGGAAACCGTAAAAGTAACAAATGCGATTAAATTACAAAATAGTTGCGCAATTTAGTGGTCAGTAATATTATGTTGCGAAAACCAAAAAATTCCCCATACTTCCGGAGATATTCGACAAAATCCGAAATGTTACGGTATCGTTTTTAGGTTTTTCTGAAGCTATTTGAAAAGGTATAAAAAAACAAAAGGCACTTTCTCATTGAATTAAATTCTCATTTCTAAAGAAAGTACATCCTGTATTAAATAGCATTTTCTATTACGAATTCAACGATTTATATCACAGTATGATTTCTCATGTTTTTATTCAGAAAAAAAGGCTTATTAATACATTTCGAACATGTTAGTGTAGTAGGCGTTGAAATGAGCCACGAAGACAAAATTTATCTCCTAATTTTTAGATTTGAATATAATTAAATGAACAGACCAATTTTCATGTAAAGAAATAATCAGTGCGAGTCTCAATAACTTAAAATGTTTCAATGTTTAACAACTATTCTTGCTAAATTGTTTTCGGTTACTATTTTGGTACCTATTCTAGTTTAAAATTAGGTCATAATTGTTGTCTTCATCGCCATTAAATGAGCAGAACAATTATCATACCACAGTAAACAATAATATGTGTAGTTCTAAATAAATATAATGTTTCAATGTTTCACAACTATTGTTGCTAAATTATTTTTTGTCACTATTTTGGTACTTATTTTGGGTTAAAATTCTCAAACCTCAAATAAAAAGTGTGGTTCTAAATAACTAGAATGCTCCAATGTTTACAACTATTCTTGCTAAACTATTTTTAGTTACTATTTTAATACCTATTCTGGGTTAAAATTTGATAATAATTTTTTTCTTCGTCGTCATCATTTCAACGTCTACTACAAGAAAATGTACGAAATGTATTACCAAGCCTTTTTCTGAATAAAACACGAGAAACCATACTGTGATATAAATCGTTGTATTCGCAATAGGAAATTCTATATAATAAAAGGATGTACTTTTTTACGGGCCATATAAAAAAATAAAGTTGATGATGGTTTCCTCGAAACGAAACTTTGTACTGAAAAGTTGTAAATGCTATCTTGTAGAGCTAAAAATGTGGAAATGAGAAAGTGGGTTTTGTTTTTTATACCTTTTCAATTAACTTCAGAAAAAAATAAAAACGAAATCTATATTCGGAAGTAAGCGGAAATTTCCGGATTTCTCAACAGAATGTTATTGACCAGTTAAGTATCAGTCGAAGCGATTCCAAAAATTTCTGACCACTTGAATATTAGAGTGAGACGGTTCGCAACGAATGGTCTCGTGGGGATGGGGGCCTCGGTAACTTATAGAAATTTAAATAAAATAAATCTGAGCTCTTTTCAAGCCGACTTAACACTACTTGACTGGGCCATGGATGAAAACGATGTTTTAAAGGTATTCTATCGTAATATTATCAGTACATTAGATGTCCATGCGCCTATCAGGTCCTATAAATATGCGCCTCATGGTAATCGTTGGTACGATCAGGAAATTAGAGAGCTTTGTTGGCAGCGGGATAAGTTGTTTGTATCAGCACGGTTATCAAAATCAGCGGAAACGTGGGAAAACGCAATGCAGTTACAGCAGCTATTAAATACAAAAAGAAGGCCTACTTTTCACAATTAATTGAAAGCAACAAGAATACGCCTAAACAGATGTGGAAAGCTTTACAAACAGTAATCTGTAAGAAAAGAGGAACTACAATTTTAAAAATGTCGTTCAACGGTCTAGTGGAGACAGACGTCAAAACTATAGCCCATCATTTTAATTGTTATACTATAAATAGTATCAGAGAACTGGTTACTCTAAGCAATTTTAGTAATAGCATCGGGGTAATTACTGATAATTCACCCCAGAATGAATTGAAACTCGCACAAGTCAATGGTCCCATCATAAGTGCAGCAATTGCAGGGTTAAATAGTCAGTCATCTATTGATGATATTAATATGGCAGTTTTTAAAGCTGGGGGGGCAGATTCTGATTGAGAAATTATGTCATGTGGTAAACTATTGTCTAGAAAAGAAATGTTGTCCAACTCAGTGGAAAAAGTCAATTCTAGTGCCGGTACCTAAATAGAAGAATTCAATTAAAGCGGAGGACCATCGTCCTATTAATATGGTTCCTCTGTTGGAGAAAGTTCTGGAGAGAGTGGTATATGATCAACTAATTCAATTTATCGATGAGCATAAAATACTTGCGCAAAACCAGTCGGGTTTCCGTCATCACCACTCATGTGAAACGGCCCTACAGTTGGTGATAAATCGATGGAAAACTGTCTTGGACAATCCTTTGAACAAGAAAGTAATAATTGCGGTGTTTGTGGACTTTAAGCGAGCTTTTGAAGTTATCAATTGAAAAGTTTTGCTATACAAACTGCATAGTATAGGTATAGCTGTAACAACACTCAGTTGGTTTGAGGATTACTTGTCTAATCGTAAACAAGCAACCAGCATTGGTAGAGTTGAGTCTGATGAAGTAGTAACAGAGTACGGGGTACCTCAAGGTACGATATTAGGACCGCTACTATTTACTTTATATATTAATGACATTACTGAAATATGTCAGGAGGAAGGGGAATCAATCAATCTATTTGCTGATGATACTTTATTGATAGTAGAGCACGATAACGTGACTGAGGTGGTCATTAGAATTAATAGATTGCTGAGAAAGTTCGAAGGCTGGATTGACAAAAACCACCTTATTGTGAATACTGCGAAAACTAAAGTCATGATTCTGGGTGACGGCAATAGTAATGGCCGGGACCGGGTGTGTTTGCTAGGCGAAGCGCTTGAATATGTTACGGAATTCAAATATTTGGGGCTAACAATTGATATGAAACTAAAGTTCAAAAGTCATTGTAAATTATTATTGCAGGAATTATCAGACAAGAGCAGATACTTTCATAGAATTTGTCAGGCTCTGGACCGGCGGAATAGACTAGTGGTGTACAAATCCATTATTGGCCCTCTTTTTAGTTATTGTCCGACGATCCTATTTTATGTGAACAACATGGAATTGGATAAGTTACAGGTTATCCATAATAAATGTCTTCGTTCCATACTTCAATGTGACAGGTATGCAAATGTTAAAGACATGTTAGCTGAGTTGAAATTATTTTCGGTTAGGCAAATACTATATTTT